>JAQIUQ010007749.1:142500-181921 GCA_030378365.1 Hybognathus amarus
CTTAAATGGTTGTAATTCAAGAATGCTTTGGAATATATACCCAATATATTGAGCAGATTATTACTGAAGTGAAAGCACTTCAAAAAACGTAAGTATGAAAAAGTTATGGAAGTTATAATTTACAGTAAATCAAAATATAATTTATTAATATATTTTTTTAAATATAAAATAAATATTTTACAAAACATTTTTTTACTGTAAAATTACTATAAAATGAAAGCTATATATCTAACCAAGTTATGTTCCAAATATAAAGTTGATATCACAAATTTTGAAGTTCCCATGAGATTTTGTTTAGGCGTTATACCCAAAATAGCCACCGGGTGCCATTGAATTCCATTGAATTTAATTGTATGCATTCTGCCATAACAAATTAATAAATTTCTATCAAAATATCACTTCTGTCACTAAATATGGAACCTTGAGACTCAGACCTTTCTGACAATATGTGTTTTGTCAAGATTAGAAAAGGTTTTGATAATAAATTATGAAAAATTATGCCCAAAAGGGGAGGGGCCTAATGACAAAATACCGTTTCTATGGTAACGCAAACGTCCAATTTTAAAACGGGTTTCACAGGATGAATTCTGAGTTCGTAAGCTTTCAAATGATAATTTATGACAACTACTAAAATATGTGATATAATAATAAAAAATGATATATATATATATATAAAATATATTATACTTTTTAGAGGACCTCTTACCTTACTTTTTAAAATATATTTTTTTTATTGACAAATACTAATTATGTTTTATTATGAACTTTTAGCACTAAAAAACAAAGTTTCAATTATTAAAAGTGTGTGCGTCGACTTTTTGTGACAAAGCTCAGAAACTCCTGTAAAGACGTTGATTTTTTGAGGCGCACTCTTGTCATAAATTCCTATATTACTGTTCATTCATAATTTTTAAGAAAGAAACCGCACTAAAATATCTATTTGGGAGTCTTAGACCTTTCCAACGATATATAGTTTGTCATGACTAGATTAGGATTTAATAGTAATATAGTGAAGTAAAATTAGATTGCCCGTATACGGGCAAGTGACAGTTAAAAGTAGGCTAGCAACAGAAATGATCTGCACACATGGGTGTTCGATAACTTACAAAGGATTACATTTATAACAATTATTTAATGAACGAAGCACACAAAAAATGTACAACAAAAACCTAAAACTTACATCACAATTATTTTTCAGACAATTAATCTTCAGCCAAATTTTATAATCGTGACAGCCCTACAAAAAAATGATTCGAAAAAAGAGTGATCTGCTTCAACAATTGTGACATTTCAATCTTGTAATTCAGGACCATATTCCAGCCCAAATATGAAATGATATCATTTTAATAGTCTTGTGTCATCGGGGTAATTTTCCAGTTCCGCCCCCCAAACCCCCCCGGAGTCGCATTCATAAAGACGTATATTAAATGTGACGGTTGGCAATATTCACTGAAGAACAGTTGTACCTCAAGGATCAGAGATGATTCATCACAACGGCGAAAGGCGAGAGAGCGAGGCGTGCTAAAACCGTCCAATGCAAATTAGTCCGATTTACAATCGTGTATTCTTCTGCAGACCATTGCTAAATGGTCAGGCTAGCTAGTCACAGATATTAAAATAAATTATGTCTAATTTGAATTTTAGTCACGGTACATTAACTAATAGAAAGTTATTAACATTTCAAGAGAGGAGGAAAAAAAGCTTTTGCCTGCAAAATGTAACAGTGGCTGGGCCTGACCTGTGCCGTGCACAGTTTGATCACTGTAATGACAGCCTAATGGCATATTTACATTTAAATCTCTGTAGCTAATATGGGATTCAGAATGGGACGCTAAGTCAAGGATTATTTGGTGTGGCCTGCTGGCCCCTCCGAGAGCATTTCTTCACTTCAATCCTTGGCAGAAACTTCTTATTTCATGACTATTTATACCAGAAGCCTCTGCGGTCTTGCCAGCCCTCCCATGTCCTAATGTGCTCTTTGGTGCGTATCTTTTATCTGCGCTCCTCTCTTCTCTCTTCCTCAGTCTTTAAAGGCAATTATCATCGGCCCGCGTGCTTCCAGAGCCTTGTTAGATGAATGAAATTGCACACGGAGAGTGACGGCTGTTCGTTCAGAGCCCTCTGTCGCCCCCGTCCTCCAAATCCACGAGTTTTCTTGCATTTTAAACGCTCCTGTTTCTCATCTCTGCCCCCTTTATTTGCGTTTCTCCGGATGATTTGAATTCTCAACTGAGGATTTTGAGGTGCTGCGATTAAAAAAAACCTGTGATCTATATGATCGGCAAAATACTTTAAACAACTGAGGCTTGTCAAAACAGCCTGATTTGTGGCAGGTTTCGCGAAAACGGTGCGCTGTGAAACACGACCTGTACGTTTAAATGCAAAGACAACCAGATAGATGTGAGACATTCAAAAGAGTCGACAGAATTTCCTTAGATACAATGAGAAATCTCAATTGGTAAAAAGAAGGTTATAGTACAAACTGGAAAGGGAAATGATGTGATGTTTCGTAAAAAAACCCAAATCCTGTCAAAACTTGAAGTGTTTGAAATCTTCCTCTGCATGGTTAAAGATTAGATCCATCAACATCCTCTCATGCCACAAAACCTGATCAAAAAAAGCACTCGGTTTGACCTAAAAAAGCGAATTGATATTTGAATAGACGATGACTAGCTTAAACACTTAAAAGCCTGGTACTAAATATCTGGCTGATTCATCTTGTTTTCCCAACATGCTCTTTGCAGGAGGCATTTTAAAATACATCTATTACAGGGAGCTGTGCCTCGAGCCGATGCTATCAAACTCTGACATTCTGCAGGTGGGGGGATGTGACGTGTATTTAAAAATGCAAAATGACATCTAGTGTTTGCGTGCTAGCGTGTTCCTCAGACCCCGAGTGTAGCCGGCCATCTGTTGATCTGGTCACATGAGCCGAGAGCTGGCAGAGCCTCTGTACACATGCTCATGTTCTGAGTGGATAGGAGAAGAGAAATGAGGACCGAATAGGAGAAATAAGGAGCATCAAAGAGGTGAAAGCGGGTGGAGAAATAAGGGGAAAAAGAGGAGAGAGGAAGGAGCAGAGGAAAAAAAAGATATTAGAGGATAACAGGAGAAGTATGGAGAAAAGAGCATCAAAGATGTGAAAGGAAGTCCAGAAAAAAGGTGAAATTGGGAAAGAAATGTGGAGAAAAGGGCCGAAGAAGAAGATTAATGAGGAGAGAATAGGAGAAAATTGCATCAAAGAGGTGAAAGAAAAGAAGAGAAATGAGAAATTAGGAAGAAAAAAAGCATCAACAAGGTGAAAGAGAGCAGAGAAATTAGGGAAAAGACAAAAGGAAAAATTGGGAGAGGAAAAGAGAAGAGAAATGTGCAGAAGAGACATGAGGAGAGAATATGAGAAATTAGGAAAAAGGTGAACAGACAAGAAGAGAAGTAAGGAAAGGGCTATAGAAGAGAAATGAGGAGAGAATAGGAGAAATCAGGAGAAAATTGCATAGAAATGAGGAGAAATTAGGGCACAAAAGAAGAGAAAAGCATTGGAATAAATAAGAAAGAGAAATGAGGACAGAATAGAGAGAAATAAGGAGCATCAAATAGGTGAAAGCGGTTGGAGAAATAAGGGGAAAAAGAGGAGAGAGGAAGGAGATGAAAATGAGCAGAGGAAAAAAGATATTAGAGGATAACAGGAGAAGTATGGAGATAAAGAGCATCAAAGATGTGAAAGGAAGTCCAGAAAAAAAGGTGAAATTGGGAAAGAAATGTGGAGAAAAGGGCCGAGATTAATGAGGAGAGAATAGGAGAAAATTGCATCAAAGAGGTGAAAGAAAGAAGAGAAATGAGGAGAACAAATGAGAAATTAGGAAAAAAGGAGAAGTAGGAAGAAAGAGCATCAACAAGGTTAAAGAGAGCAGAGAAATTCTGGAAAGAAATTAGGGAAAAGACAAAAGGAAAAATTGGGAGGGGAAAGAGAAGAGAATTGTGCAGAAAAGAGCCTTGAAAAAGAGACATGAGGAGAGAATATTAGGGCCCTATAAAATCCGTTTTATTTTTTTCCCAAATTTCATTTTATTTTTTCCCAAATTCCGTTTTTTCCGTTTTAATTTTTGCAAATTCTGTTTTTTCCGTTTTAATTTTTGGGAATTATTTTTTTTTTACCCTTTACTTGTTATTTTAGTTGTAAAAAGAGTGTGCTTTTTATTCCTGTGATCGGCAGAAATTATAGGGCCCTAGAATATGAGAAATTAGGAAAAAGGTGACAAGACAAGATGAGAAGTTAGGAAAGGGCTATAGAAGAGAAATTAGGAGAAAATTGCATAGAAATTAGCAAAAATTAGGGCACAAAAGAAGAGAAAAGCATTGGAATAAATAAGAAAGAGAATGAGGATAGAATAGGAAAAATAGGGAGAAAGGAGCATCAACATGGTGAAAGGGAGAAGAGAAAGTATTAGAAATTATGAAACGGGAAAAAGAAGAGAAATGAGTGAAGAGTAGAAGACAAGCAGAGATGAGGAGGAGGAGGTGAAACAATATGGCCGAGGAGTCTCCACAGCGGTGAGACAATGTCACATTACTGATTAAAGCTCTTCAGAAAACACTAAAAATTAATATCATAAGCACACACGGAGTGGCCATTAGGGTGCTGTAATGTGACTCAGGAGGGCATGATGGATGTCCAGTGGCTCGAGGGCCTTATTTGCACACAGACTGTTATTAGGCCAGCGCTGGAGGCAGAGCAATGGAGAGGTGGCTCTTTATTAGTGTAACATACTCAACCCATCACTAACAGCAGATCTATCTATCTATCTATCTATCTACTCTATCTATCTATCTATCTATCTATCTATCTATCTATCTATCTATCTATCTATCTATCTATCTATCTATCTATCTATCTGATCTATCTATCTATCTATCTATCTATCTATCTATCTATCTATCTATCTATCTATCTATCTATCTATCTATCTATCTATCTATCTATCTATCTATCTATCTATCTATCTATCTATCTATCTATCTATCTATCTATCTATCTATCTATCTATCTATCTGATCTATTTGCCTATTTGTCCATTGGCCCATTGCCCATTTGTCCCATTGCCCATTGTCCATTGTCCCATTGTCCATTGTCTGATCTGCCCATCTGTCCATTGTCCATCCATCCATCCATCCATCCATCCATCCATCCATCCATCCATCCATCCATCCATCCATCTAAATCTGATCTCAGACATTTCTAGTAAATTTCACAGCAAGTTAAAGGGATACTTCACCTATATAAAGATAAATGTGTATTTAAAATGGGTCATTTATGTAGAAGAAATGTGAAATTATTTTTGAATTTGAAGCTTTCTAGACTAGAAAAGCCAGAAATGTATTTTTGGCTTATGTGGATGAAAGACAACAACTCCCAGAATGCACTTGCTTCGCTGCCCTAGGAGGCCACGCCCACCGGTAAAAGTGCACAGTAGTTGAAACAACAAGTCTAGGCTACTAGTGAGTCTCCGTGATGAGTCTGCCCGAAAATGTGTTTCGAGATCGCGGAAAATGTCCGCGATTCGGCTTTTGCGGTCTAGAGTCGCCATTCATCTCATCTCCACTGTGGTGAGCGAGACGATCAGTGAGGGCCGCGGGAGAGAGCGTGCGAGGCCGGTGGCGCCATGACCTGAAACCTGAGTCGACACCTGTGAGCACTGCATCTGGTCTCTGGATCTCTCACGGGAGGTAGCTGGGGATTCTTCCCAGCAATGTTAAAACGGACACATCAACCGATTACTCACTCGTTTAGCGTTGATGTAAACACTATACATTAAGATTCACCGATCAGAATCAATTCAGTTAAGATAGATAAACAACTGAATGGTCGACTGCAGAAAGCAAAAGCTGAATCCCGGAGAACGACGGGCGGACAAAAAGATGTTGGAACCCTGGCACCACTACTCAGCTGCTCCACAGAACAAGTGCCTGCTAGCTTCAGCTTCCAAAAAAAGATGGCCGACACTATGTGTTCATTCTGTGCAGGGCCGGGCGCATCCGTGATAGGCCGATTTAGGCAGTTGCCTAGAGCGGCACTTTTGTAAGGGCGGCAAAATGTGAGCCAACCGGGAATGAACAATTCACAAAATAGGTTATTTATATGATTTACTGAGCTGCCGCCGCCCGCAGCGCCGGTGAGTGCGAGTCCCTGCTCTCACGAGTCATGACTGGGTGAGGGAAGTTCGGATCATTTTACTGACTCTCTTGAGTCATTCGAGTCATTTCGTAAGTGGCTTGGCTTTAAATGTTATTCTTTTAACAGACAAATTCCCCGATCACATCCACCTACGCAATGTTGATTATATTCTGAATTAAGAAATCATAATGCAGTAAACATAAATAATTACTTTACCTTCCGAGTCTTACTTTCATTTGGGTGATCCGTTCATTCATTGTGTCACATAATGAACAGATCGTCCGTTAATCACCGATCAGGGACAGGATGTCGTCGTCGAAACGATATCGCTTCAGGAGAACGCAGTTTCTCAAAGTTGAAATTAATAAAAAATACTACCTTCGCAGTACAATGAAACAAGACTGGCAACAATCTTCATAGAGCGTGAACTGGCTCAGAGAATCAATATAGAGGATGCAGTGAAGAGCTTTGCTGCGATGAAGGCCCGCCGTGCGCGCTTCTGAAACATAAGTTAAGCTTTATTTGCTCTTTATTCGTTATTTAAGATGCTGAACCTGCTGATGATATAAAGTGCTTGCGGACATTTCATTTGTGTGTTTTTTTTACGCACAGAAAGTGGTGTAAAGAATTTTGCAAACAACAGTAATTTGAGGAGGTGAAATGTGATTATTTGGAAAAGTCCTGTCATGACTGCTGAAAGAAAAATGCCAGCAGGCATTTGCCTAAATTGCCTCCTGCATAAACTGTATTATTGTTGACATTTTGGGCACACGCATGTTGCGCACAATTTGCGTTATGTAGGCCTATTGCTTATTGGTCTTTGTGTGTTGTTGCTAGTTTTGCGTTATATGCATATGGCATATTGGTCTTTATGTGTTGTTGCTGGTTTTGCGTTATATATGGCATATTGGTCTTTATGTGTTGTTGCTAGTTTTGCATTATATGTATATGGCATATTGGTCTTTGTGTGTTGTTGCTGGAAGTAGAGGGGCGGCACAATTGTTTTCGCCTAGAGCGGCAGAAGTGCACTGCCGGTCCTGATTCTGTGAGTGAGATCGCCCTCTATGGGCGGGTTGAGGACATGCGGGACAGACCCTACTACTGACTGTAGTCTTTAGCCTCTGGACACAAAATCCTCCGATGACGCAAAATGAAGATTTTTGCGTCATTGGAGGATTTTTTTCCAGACAAAAAATAGATAAATATCTCGTCTCAGGGGGATTTGAGGGTGGAAAGCACAGTAATTTCGAAAATACTACAGGTTATACAAAGCTTAATGCTATATCCTGAAGTTTCCCTTTAAGCATTGAATTACATGCGAAGTAGAAAGATTGAAATAGCATTTTCTTGTAAAACCAATGTTTTATTTGCAACTTCGAAAAATATAGAATGTACAGAGGTATATATATATATATATATATATACTGTATGTATTTATATATGAAAAATGGACTAAATGTGTTTTAACAGTAATAGAATAATACTAAAAAAAGATAAATTGCCAAATATGTTGTGGAAAATATTCTAAGGCCAAAATCTAACTCTGCATTTTTACATTGTTCAAGACTTTTTCAAATGTTGTAGAGCTTTGGAACAATATTTAAAACAAAATGTATAGTTTTATATATATATATATATATATATATATATATATATATATATATATATATATATATATATATATATATATATATATATATATATATATATATATATATATATATATATATAGTTATTATTAATTCGTTAATATGTATCTATATCCATCCGTCTATACGTACATACACACATCCATACATGCAACATTGGTTATATTAATATGGTAAAATATTTTTAACTTTTGTCTTTTTTTAAACTTTTGTACCCATCTGGGTCCTGAAGTAAAACCAGTTGAGGAACACTGTTTTAGCATGCACCTTTTGTTCGTCTTACTGGCTACGCCTCTCCTTCTCGATTCAAAGCGTGAGTCATATCGGATAGTCTCCTAAACTAAAGCCATTTCCCTGTAAAACACTTTTTATGTATGGTTTTCACATTCTCAAACATAGATTTACTCCCTGGCTTTGCTCTCTCCCCTTTGACAGCGCTATTGCATTCTCCTCCTTTTTATCTTCTCACATTTTAGCAGAATGAATTGCCCATCGCTGTCATTGGGCTCTGGCCGAGAATTCATTTTTGTGGGTCAAGTGTTTCAGAATGTCATCTCTGACAGGAACCATCCAACACGATGAATACAGGGACAGACCTTGGCTCGCCTCATCCTCCCATCACAGAATACACAAATACAAGGCCTCTGCCACGAAGATGTCCACTCGATGGTGGGCAGCATGCAGAAAATAACCACAATAAAATACCACAAAGAAGGGAGAATTTATATGTAGAGAACGACTGACATATTTCAACCTCGCCTTTGTGTAACTGCCAACGAGGCTGTACATTGTGAAGAACCTTTTTAATAAAAAAGTCCCTTTAAGACTTCAAGTACATTTTTTGATCTATTTTTTTAGATCAAAAATGTTTTAGATTTTAGTAGTTGCAAGACTGTACTATATTGATTAAAAATGAGTCATCATAGTCTTGACTTATTCAATTGGTGAGGTTAACTAGTTTAAACATATATTATTGCATTATTGCATCATATATAGTGTAGTGTAGACCTCTTAAATTTTCTCTTAAGAAAATGTAGTGCCGGTCTCTTAAGAAACTTCACTTAAGTTATTATTGATTTAACACTTATTAAAATATTACTTAGTTATTGAGACAACAATGAGTCTTGTTGTTTAACAAGAGTCTAAAAACACACACATCAGCCGGAATATTAGACTACTGTCACTTTAAGAGCGAATGCACAGATCCAATATACTGTTACACATGCGTTTTATTTCTCAGCTGTTTACGTTCACTTAGGCCCCCTTTACACGATGGGAAAACGACAGATATTTCTCTGCGTTTTGCCCTCTCATTTACACGAAATGACGTTTTTATCACTGAAAACGATTATTTCTAAAAACTCCGGGCAAAGTGGAGATTTTTGAAAACGCCGGATATTTGTTGTTGTGTGAACCGAGAGAAACGGCGTTTTAGGTTCTCTCTTGTCGATTCCAGGATTCTGATTGGCTTGCATGGCTTTATCCCTAACCCCTACACTGCCGCCTTAGGTTTGGCATAGTTATGATGGCACTCTGACGGCGTATTTATGCAGGTGTGTAAACGATGTTATTTTTGAAAACGGAGAGGGGAAATATTCGTTTTGCTAAATTCCCGGCTTTGATGTAAACGTGGCCTTAATAAGACATAACTGACAATCTTAATGTTTACAAGGATACTTGCCAAGACGGGCATTTTGACATAATTTCTTCAATCACACGCTTCGGATGTTTGTGCACAGAAAACGTCTAATGCAGTGCGAGTAACAAATTGATTTTGTATTGAAAAATTTAATTGAAATTTAAATTGGCATGGCTTTTTCTGTGACGATGCAGCACTGGCCCGTCAGATGTCCCGAGCGTCATTCACATTTGTTTACGTTCATCAGTTTTGCATTGTTAGAATTTATAAAAATGTTACCATTTCATATTTTCGCCAACACAAATGTTTACTCGCATTTTGTTGAAATTTGGGTCCTGTATATTAGTATGTAGCTGTGGAATTAATGCAATTATTTAATAACACTTAACAAACCCCATTTTGAGGTTCAGTTATAGTTCAGATTAGCATGTTATGCTTTATTCAGTACATTTGTTTATTAAATAATTATTTGGTAAGATTAATTGATGGATATGGCTGAACTGTAAATTAACACATTACAGGGCTTTCGACATTAAGGCTTGTTCACTTGGATTTTTTGTAGGACAAGTAGAAAAGAGAAAATTAGTTTCAAACTAAATAAAATGCCATGTTACTTCACATTATGTGCCACTCGTTACGTCTATTTTACAGATTTAATTTTACCGATTTGAAACGAACACATTTTGCGCTGCCTGTGAATGTCCTGAATGTGACTCACAGAAAGACGCTGCGCCAGTATAACGCGCATGCACAGGCCGCGCGTCACAAGTTCTCTTCGCGCTTGAACGAACATCAACAACACACACAATTAAGCCAAAATGTCATTTGTTCGAGTATCTTCATTACATAAGAGCAGTCTTATGATGGACATAAAGAGTTGTGACTCGTAGAGAGAATGAAGCGCGTGTGAGATCCGCGTCTCTGTCCACAGCGGCTGCTCTTAAAGGGCCAGCTACCAATAAAGCGTTCTGTCAGTAAAGTTAATGAAAGAACAAAGGGAACAGAGAAAATTACTCACTGCTCTTGACTAAAGAACTTATGTAGCTTTAATAAGGAGTAGTCTATATATAATTTATAATTTATGCAGCGCAGACTGTTTGATAACTTTATTCAATTTCTGTATATGTCCTACCTGTTAGACAGTTAATTTTTATCCAGACATCAATGGCTTATTGATCATTATAGGTGTTATCAATCATTTAGTTGTTATTGCTAATTTAGAATTATCACTAATCTGTGTGTGCATTTGGTTTAGAACCAAACAAGTTGACTCATGAAACCATTTGTTTATTATATCACAATCGCATATCACAACTGCAATATTGACCTCAATAATCGCAATATGACATTTTCCCTAAATTGTGCAGCCCTAGATAAAATTATAAATCTTTACCCGGACAAGTGACTTTTGTGCATGGACAAGTGAAACATAAATTTACTTGTGCCTCAAAAAGTTCATTTCAAGCCCTGCATTAATAATGCTGTTAATAGAAATCATTCAAACTTTGTTTTGCTGATAATTTTGGCCATGTTTTTTGTTGCAAAAATTTCAACATTTCCACCTGAGTTGCAATGATAGAATATCCAGCTTTCAAAATGCAACCAACAGCGATGACATCATCACATTTGCATATTGAATCGTGATTGCTTTTCCTCCTTGCAAGTATTGACTCATTTGTAGCTACATTTACAATATACGTTGACTGATTCTAGTGTGCCGCAGACAGCAAACAAGATGCATGCTTAATAAAGTGTCTCTGATGTTGGTTTTTATAATCCGCAGAATCGAATCCCCAAAACCTAAACTTACCTAAAACATCTGAAAGCTTCTATAGGAAGTGCATATGTAGTTGTGTTTTTGATGTCTCTGCTCCTCTGCTTTATCCCCTCGGCGCTGGTAATGAAGCTGAGGCTATGTGACAGAATTCAGCAATTACATCGGGCATAGTGTCGCTTTAGACCTAGCACGGCGTCGCTAATGGAGAACGCTCTGCTGGAACACGGTTCGTTCTGTGAGGAAACAGACAAACCGCCAACAGGAGGCTGGGGGCTTCTGAGGGGCTACGCGCTCTCTAATGCGATCGGACTGTAACGGACAATCTATTTACAGGGGGCTCTGGGAACTAATAAACAAATGTTGAGTAATTTCAGCCAGCAGTAATTACCCTTGCAGCTGACAAGGAGAGTGTGATAGTTTCTCCTTCACCCTGCACCCTGAGCAGGAGGCTGAGGTCCCAGGCAGTGAAACATACACATGGATCTGAGCCAAAAGCCAGTCCTGCAAGATCACTCTGACTTACCACAGGCGGGAACAGAGACCAACCAGAGCCTGAGATATGGGCGGCAGCTTTGTGCTGAGGATGTGCATTTGTGTGTGAACAGCACAGCGGTATTAGCTCCAATTCTTATTTTCCTCTGATTATATAAATATTAATGAATCAAGTGTGTCCCTAAATGACTGTTAGGGGTGGGCGACATGACGTTATTTAAATATTTATATATCCCATTTATACTGTGTGAAAAAATTTAAAGCATGATATAATTAAGATCGACATGCTTCCAAAATAAATGGCTTTTATATTGTCACCAAAGCCACAGCAAATTAAAATATTTTTTTTTATTTATTTAATCAGTTTAAAGTTACAGGGACCGTGCACATTAATAAACGCTTACGTAAATGTGCCAGTTTAGCCATCTTGGCTAATTTTCAACTGGGCAGATAAAATACATTCAGACAATCAACAATACTTATACTGTACATACATTACAACAAATTACCTAAAAGCTCATAAAATACATTCAACAAGAACAACAGATCAAAACATGATTGAGATGATTTAAAAAACTACAAAATATGGGTACACACTTTGTCTTTTAACCATGATTTTAATTTAAACTTAAATAGCCCATATGAAACAATGTCTTTAATAGACGTAGGTAAACTGTTCCAAGTGTGAGCTGCTCTAACAGAAAAAGCTGACTGACCAAAGGTATTATCTATAAAATTTTGCCTAGTTTCAGTTAAAATCTTTTTAATTCCTTATTTAAAATACAGCACTGCGACACCTGAATTTTCAGCTTTTTTCCACATTTTTATGAATGTTGTTATAAATATTGTTCTAAAGCTTTAAAACATATATGTTAATACACTCTAAAAATGCTGGGTTAGTTTCAACCCAAATTTGGGTCAAATATGGACAAACCCAAATGTTGGGTTAAAAATGTAGGCCTAATTTAAAAATGTACAGTTGAAGTTGGGTTAAATTTTTCAATTACATTTTTAACCCAACGTTTGGTTTTGTCCATATTTGACCCAAATTTGGGTTAAAACAACCCAGCATTGTTTAGAGTGTATGTAAACATTTTAATATTTGACATATGTAAATGAACATATGTAAAAATGCAAAGGACATTTTTCACAAAATGTATTTGGCAAATTTTGTTTTAATTTTATTACTGTTGAAATACATTTAGTCCAATTTTCATATGTAAATACATACACTCTAAAAATGCTAGGTTGTTTTAACCCAATCCTGGGTCAAATATGGACAAACTCAAACATTGGGTTAAAAATGTAATTTAAAAATGTAACCCAATGGCTGGGTTTGTCCATATTTGACCCAAAATTGGGTTAAAAGAATCCAGCATTTTTTAGAGTTTACATACAGTACTTCTAGACAGACAGACTAACCTACTTTTTTATAAATACTATGAATTCGGACACTCTACTCAGCTCCCATACTGTTTCTTGCCTGCTATATAGTATAGAAATAGGCATATTTGGACACAGCGAGATGGTTTCTGTCTCCAAACTCATGCCATTGGTTGAGCTGATGTTGCTGTGTTGTAGTGATCCAAATGATTGAAACAGACTGTTTGAACTGAATCGATTTGCTACTTGTTTAAACACTCCCATCAGTATTTCGCGCATGGCAGGACAAGAAATAATCGTGAAATTAGTTAAATAATGCAGCCTTTAGGAAACTTAATGGTAAAACCAAAGCGTGAATAGGGCCTATATGAGTCAACGCTGTCCAACCCTAATAAGCGTTAACAGAAATGATGTATAGTGCATGATGAATTCTTTGTAAAGACATTGCTGTTCACCTCTGTCTGTTGTGGAGGTGTTGTTCTTCATCCCCAGAGCTCACATCTTGATCCTGGCCGCCATTTCGCACAAGCTGCCAAATAGATTTTTATGCAAATTCCTCTCTATCGATTGCAGCGCCTCTCATTGACGGACTGGGGGTTTGTGGAAAGCAGCAGTAATTAGATTATGTGATAATGATTACAGCATAAACATTGGTGGATAAAACCGGTTACATGTATCTGTGGGGCAATCTGGCACAAACAATAAAGCATCTGAAATCCATGAAAATGTTTTCCGCACTTCTCGCTCTCTCTGTTTTCCCCTGACTCTTTTTTTCTCTCTCTCTCTGTACTGAATAATAAGTGCTGGATGGCGTGACAGGCCAATATGATCCGCTGACAGACGGGCAGAGGGGTCCGCGAACGCCTCCTCTCTCAGACAGGCAGATGTCGTGCGTCCCCGTGCGGAGCGAATCGAGGGGAGAGAAACGAGGAGGTGGGAACTTGAGCGCTCCTCGGGGGTTGAGTGGTCATTTGATGTCCGGCATAAGGGCAGCGTGTGATGGAGAAAGAGCCGGGCGTAGAGAAAGGCAGATCTGTAAAACTGGGCTGGCAGGAGGGCGAGATGGACGGGGCATAGAGCAAAAAACAGACAGACTTCATTGCATGTTCGGGCTTGTTTTATTTTTTTATTTACTTATTTTGACAGCGACGCACACGAGTGAATTCACTCTTTCAGACTGTTTAATGCTAAAGGCCTCCCTGCAATGTATATCCTGTTTATATTGTTTGAAAAAAATTATATTAATATTATCTGTAATATTTTGCATAATTATTAGATAAACAGTGCTTTTTTAACCAATATAAGACAGTTTCAAACTAATTAGAATGCATGCGTATAAAGAAGTTTTGCAACATTAATACAAAAGCAAATGAAGTCTTAGAAATATTTTTTCTCCACAAAACATATTTGGCATATTGCTTTTTTTTCCTGACTGTTGAAATGTATTTAACCCAATCTTCTCTATCTTTCCTTGCCCACTTTGGTCAGTAGTATCAATGTAGAAACAGTTTTCACTCTGAAATGTCATGTTTAATTAAAAAAAAAAAATATATATATATATATATATATATATATATATATATTTTTTTTTCTTTATTTTCTTTTTTTTTAATTTTTTATTATTTATTAAGGCTTTCAAACGATTAATTCGCATCCAAAATAAAAGTTTGTGTTTACATAATATATATGGGTGCACTAGTGTATAATTTTATATATAAACTATTTATATATATATATATATACACACAGAATAATTATACACAGTGCACCCACATATATTATGTAAACACAAACTTTTTTATGCGATTAATCGCAATTAATCGTTTTGACAGCCCTATTATATATATATATATATATATATATATATATATATATATATATATATATATATATATATATATATTTATTATTTATTTATTTATTTATTTTCTTTTATTTATTTTTTTCTTTATTAATTTTTTTATGTGATTAATCGCAATTGATCGTTTGACAGCCCTATAATATATATATATATATATATATATATATATATATATATATATATATATATATATACATATATATATGTTTCGAAATTGACTAGCAATTTCTAAATCCTGAAAAAGTATTTTCTCGTAAATGTACCTCAATAATCTGTTTTCAATTTCAGTGCAAAAACCCATTATGGATTATATCCAAGCACATTTATAGAATGTCATTTTAAAAGGACAGTTTGGGTGTCCTGATTAGCAAACATGTAGTTTCTTTAGTACAAGCGTCACATTTATACTTTTAAACCCCCTAAAAGGTCAGTTTATGTCCATTCTAAGTATATTACTACTAAAGGAATAATTTTTTTTTCTGTAGTAATCAATAGGTATAATGCTTAGTTTATAAAAGTGCAAAGTTGAACTGTTTGTTGAGGCGCCCTGATTGAGAACCACTGGTATATCATATCACAGCACTCGTTAAAGGGATAGTTCACACAAAAATGAAAATACTGTCAGTATTTACTCGCCCTCATGTTGTTCCAACACCATATCTCGTTTATCTTCGGAACACAAATTAAGATATTTTTGGATGAAAACCGAGCTTTCTCACTCTGAATTTCATCTGTCGGCTTAGAAAGTTAGTAAAGACATAGTTAAAATAGTCAATCTTAAGTTTATCAAGTGATGAGAAGACTTTCTGTGCGCAAAAACAAAACGTATGCAAAAGTAATGACTTTATTCAACAATCTCTTCTCTTCCATGTCATTCTTCTACGCTGTTGATGTATGTAAACAGTGCAGCGCTTCTGGGTTCTACATCAGAACGTAGGCTCTTATTAGCCAGCATCACACACATGACCAGCATCGGCCAATAGTGAGCCTGCGTTCTTATATACATCAACAGCGTAGGAGAATGACATGGAAGAGTCACAAGAGTATTCTCGCCGCTTGATAAACTTAAGGTCGAGCCACTGTAGTCACTTGAACTATTTTAACGATGTCTTTACTAACTTTCTGGGCCGACAGATGAAATTACATAGCAGCCTATGAATGAGTGAGACAGCTCTCAGATTTCATCAAAAATATCTTAATTTGTGTTCCGAAGTTGATCAAAAGTCTTACAGGGTTGGAACAACATGAGGGTGAGTAATTACTGACACATTTTTCATTTCTGGGTGAACTATCCCTTTAATTCTTTTGCGAGGGGCTCAGATGAGCGTAAGGCCAGCGTGGAGAAAGAAGATCGCCACCGCTCGGCTCTCAGTCTGTAATTAATGGCCCGTGATCGGAGGTGTGGTCCTCCGATACCCGCTCGTCTCCCACACGGCCCAGCTCACGGTCAGCAGACGTTAGGCTACATTAACTGCCTGCGCTGTTGCTATTTCAGAGAAAGAGGGCGAGAGAAGAGTAGGAGACTCATGAAGGTGCTTGATCCCTCGGAGCTTAGGTGCATGAGACGGGAGCTGTGTACCTTTCATCTTAGCAGAGATTTGGAGAGGGTTCACACCACAGAGGCTCCTTAATTCTCACTAATTCATTTGCGCTCCAGATTCGCTTGGCGGTGGATAACCTGAGAATGATAATGAAGAGGAGAGAGTTTGGGCAGAGTCCCCTGCCTTTGAATGTGCCTGGAATGGATCGAGGGAATCTTTCTCTTTGAATCTTCGCAAGGAGAAACGAATCTTATTAGTATCTGTCATCAGATGTCCTGGAGACAGAGTTCGAGAGGTTTTAAAGGCATAGGCCACCTAAAAATGGGAAAAAAGACATTATATTTACTTACCTTTATGTTCTACCAAAATTATATATTTTTCCAAAATGCTCCAAAATGACAAATAGAAGTAGTCCATAGGAATCTTGCACTATATTATAAAGCTTCTTTGCATTGCTCTCAGTAATTTCATTTTCAAATTGTAAATGCAATATAGCTAAATCTCAAATGGTGGCTCGTTAATATCATCAACATATATACCGTATAACATCCAGCCCTAAAACTGATGTTAAAGCTGTAAGTCAAAAACAATTCAGACAAAACCATAGTTCTCGAGGTTCAGAGGACGTTTTTTTATACTAGTGGAAAGAAAACATCCAAAATACACATTTAAGTGTTTATTACACTTTGTTCCCTCCATAGCCCAAGGGGTCAGTAGTATTGATTTAGATTTTTTTTAAAGGCCTAAAAATGAATAAATAAATAAATAAATAAAATAAAAAAATATGACATTATATTTACTTACCTTTATGTCATCCAAAATTATATATATATACTTTTATAAAAAAAAATATATATATATAGTGCTCTCAAATACATATACATACATATACATACATACATACATACATACATACATACATACTACTCTCTCTACATACATATATATATATATATATATATATATATATATATTTATTTATTTATTTATTTATTTTTTTTTTTGAGCATTGATACATTTTCAGATTTTGGGCTATTTTCTCCATAACTTGTCTTTTTTATTATTAGTTTGCCATTTTATTTCCCATCTATAATGGGATGGTTTTTACAGAGGCGTTTGTTAATATATCATTCACCTGATTCATTTTATTCCTACAAATGTGGTGATTTTTTTTTCTGGCTGTTGACAGTATTTTCTGTGATAAAATTAGATTAAACTGTATTTTGACAAATGAAAAAGTGATTCATTTTGTACAAAATAAAACCATTTAAAATCTGTAAATTAGTGCATATTCAATTAGACAATGACTGATATGCGTATTTAAACATTACATTTCACAAAACTTGTAATGCAAAACAATCGTCTTAATGTACTACGATTAATCAATAGGAGAAAGTATAGTGATATCTGTTAACTTTTTTTTACCCTATTCACCTGTAATGTCTTGCTTTAAGTCATTATAGACATTCAGTAACAATATTTTTCTAAAAAGCTGCTTTGAAACAATACATACTGTGTCAAGTGCAATACAAATAATGGACTATATTCAAAGTCTTCTGAACTCAAATGATAAATTGGTGTAAAGAGCAGACTGAATTGTTTGTCAATAACCTGATAGCCGTGTAACCTTCCCCTTTGCTGAAGCTCAGAAACCATGCATCAGTTTAGGTTTAGTTCACTTAGAAGACTTTTTTCTGTCATTTCAGGAGCTTGACCGACGTAAACTGTCGCTACATATGGAAAACAAATGAAGATTCTTCCAAAATTCTCCTTCTGTATTCTACAGAAAGAAGTCAGTATACGGATGAGATGGGGTGAGTAAATAACGAATTTCCATTTTTGGTCTGAATCGTTCCTTTAAGCGTTCAAGCTTTTGCATGTTGAGGTTTTTTCCAGGCCTCCCGTGTGAATATAAATCTGTGGGTGAGCTCGCGCGGTAGCAGCTGTGGTCAAGCAATTACATCCGCTAATGTTGAGGCATGGAAAGCGATCCGTTCAAATGCTGATCACCATTTCACAATCAGATTCTGCAATGAATATTTATCACTCCAGAGCTGTAGGAATTCTCAATCAATAGATTTTACCCACTAGCAGAAAGATCTTCTTTTCCGTCTCTCTCTGCTAACACCAACCTACACAAAAGTGGTACATTATCATCAGAGATGAGCAGCACTGTATTTACATTTATGGATTGAAATGCCGCATTTCTTTCCCAGCAATGCTGGAGTGAGTTGGTTTATTCCTAACACGCTCAGTTGTGAACAGGAATATGCAGTGTTTTTTCCATCAACAATGTGTCTTAGTTCACAACAGGCCATGAAAGTGCTCTCGAAACCCCTGAACTCATGGGCCTGTATATCACTCAAATCTGACCTAAGATTTAAACAGAAACTTTGTAAAAATGTCAATGAAAAGCAACTGCTATAAATCGACAACAGCAGCACATTTAACATGCAATTGAAATGTCTAGCACTAACATTTTTGTCCGTGACCTTTGTTCTTAGCAGATGTGGCTAGAAGTTGCTGTTACTTCGCTCATTTTTTGGAACAAGAAAATTCAACTAGACTTTTTATATTTGTCAATGCTTTTATTGTAGAAATGTGTATTTTCGGTCGCAAAGCGTCTCTAAATAGCAAAAATAATGATCTGCAATTGGTCAAATATGTTTACTCTTAAGAGGAATTACTGCTGCCATAAGGCATGGCTGTATTTATACACTCTAAACGATGCTGAGTTGTTTTAACCCAAATTTGGGTGAAATATGGATAGACCCAAATGTTGGGTTAAAAGTAATTTCAAAATTTAACCCAACTTTCAACAATTTCAATGTACAGTTGAAATTTTTAAATGACATTTTAAACCCAACATTTGGGTTTGTCCATATTTGACCCAAATTTGGGTTGAAACAACCCAGTTTTTTTTGTGTGCTTTGGACAGGATGCAAAATGTCCTTATTAAAAATTTGGCATTTATTATGCAATATTCAGGAATTATTAAGCTAGTATTCCATTCCAAACAGACTGTATTGATTAACAAAACGCATGTACATTTTTAGGTGGATACACCCTAAACAATGCTGGGTTGTTTAAACCCACATTTGGGTCAAATATGGACAAACCCAAATATTGGCTTAAAAATGTCATTTAAAAATGTATCCCAACTTTCAACTGTAATTTTTTTTATTACATTTTTAACCCAACATTTGGGTTTGTCCATATTTGACCCAAATTTGGGTTGAAACAACCCAGCATTTTTTTAGGTGTGCTTTGGACAGGATGCAAAATGTTCTTATTAAAAATTAGGCATTTATTATACAATATTCAGGAATTATTAAGCTAGTATTCCATTCCAAACAGACTGTATTGATTAACAAAACACATGTACATTTTTAGGTGGATACACCCTAAACAATGATGGGTTGTTTCAACCCAATTTGGGTCAAATATGGACAAACCCAAATATTGGCTTAAAAATGTCATTTAAAAATGTATCCCAACTTTCAACTGTACATTTTTTTATTATATTTTTAACCCAACATTTGGGTTTGTCCATATTTGACCCATATTTGTGTTGAAACAACACAGCATTTTTTAGAGTGTGCTTTGGACAGAATGCAAAATGTCCTTATTCAAAATTAGGCATTTATAATACAATATTCAGGAATTATTAAACAGACTGTACTGATTAACAAAAAGCATATACATTTTTAGGTGGATACACCCTAAAATGCTGTGTTGTTTCAACCCAAATTTGGGTCAAATATGGACAAACCCAAATGTTGGGTTAAAAATGTCATTTAAAAATTTCAACTGTACATTTTTTTAATTACATTTTTAACCCAACATTTGGGTTTGTCCATATTTGACCTGAAATTTGGGTTGAAACAACCCAGCATTTTTTAGAGTGTGCTTTGGACAGGATGCAAAATGTCCTTATTCAAAATTAGGCATTTATTATACAATATTCAGGAATTATTAAGCTAGTATTCCATTCCAAACATACTGTACTGATTAACAAAACGCATGTACATTTTTAGGTGGATACACCCTAAAATGCTGGGTTGTTTCAACCCAAATTTGGGTCAAATATGGACAAACCCAAATGTTGGGTTAAAAATGTCATTTAAAAATTTCAACTGTACATTTTTTAATTACATTTTTAACCCAACATTTGGGTTTGTCCATATTTGACCCAAATTTGGGTTGAAACAACACAGCATTTTTAGAGTGTATATTGTCAGCATTATTATTATACTTGATTTTTTTCATGCAACATATGTAGAGGTCAAAGAATGAATTTATATCAGAAGCATATCCAATAAAATAAGTGGCGGATCCAATTCCAGAGGTGTACAGATTAAGCCCTGCATCCTCCTAAATAAGCTCAAGGAGGTTCATTTAGCTCTCTAGGCACTCACACTGAGATGCTGGTTATGATATGATGTTGAGTTATATACTTTAAACTAATTCCCCGAAGCTCGTCGCTGTTCGTCCGCCAGTTTGGCAACGCGCTGCCGCAGAACTAAAGCAGATCAATGAGGTGTAATGACTCTCCAATCTCCGTCAATACTCAATTAATGAAAAGGATGGAGAAAATATCAACACACTGCCAGCCAGCGCTGCTCCAAAACTGTGAGTAATGATTACTGAGGAAACACTTTACAGCCGGAGAGAATCCCAGCAGAGCTCTGGACACCGGGCTCCTGGGAGGTTTGACCATAAACAGGGAGATTCAGCACAGATTTACAGCTTTGAGAGTTATGAGAGCAGAGCCGTTGAAAAGCTTTGCTCGCTCAAATAGAAGTGAGTCTAATTTGTAGCTCTGCTGGGAGACTTTTAAACCCTCACAGAAAAAAATGAAACTGGGCTCTGGTCAAATCATGATTCGTTTTTTTCTCCATTTGGAGTAAAACGTGACAATTAGGTCAAGTTTGAGGCAGTACAAAATATAAACATTCTTTCATTACACTAAATAAATACATTATATTTAACAATAGGCTACTTATTAAATCAGTCACATAGTGATGCTGACGCAAAACCTGCTTTACTGAAAACACTGATAACCTTCCGTTCAGTAAGCGAATCAGTACATTGATTCAGTAACTGCTCTATTCAATTCAGTGATTGATTCAAACTAGTAATTCGTTTTAACTATTCATTGAAAGAATTCAATTTTGAGAATCAATATACACTGATCGTGCTAATATTTTTTGGTTTAGCAAAAGAACTGGCTCATAAAAGTGGTTAGTTTAGGAATCTGTCTACACTGATCGCGCCAATATTTTTAATTCGCTAAAAACGATTCGGCTCATGTGAGTAATTTGTTTACGAATCAGTCTACACTGACTGCACTAATGTTTTTGATTCAGTGTAAAGAACCGGCTCATATGAGTCATTAATTTAGGAATCGGACTACATGGTCACAGCCACATTTCCCAATACATAAGACCGTTGGTTTCAATGGTTTCTACGATCTAGCTTCTGATGCTTTTTGAAAACACAGCCCACACTATAGGTTTTGATTTATTATAACTGGCTTACAAGCGTATTTCGTTCGGGACAATATGGTCATGAGGTATTGATTCATTGACTCATTTGTGCTTGAATGAGACTACTCTGGTTGCAGTGAGTTTGTTTTTGCGTTCAGCGCGTGAGAACAACGTTTCGTGTTATTATTTTGCAGTGCTCTGTGATTTTATTGCGTCATATTAAAGGGATAGTTCACCCAAAAATGAAAATAACCCCATGAAGATGCAGATATTTCCCTGCGGTTTGGGCTCTCATTTACACAAAAACCTCAGAAAACGATTATTTCTATAAACTCCGGCCAAAGTGGAGATTTCTGATAACGCTGTTTTTGTGTTGCCGTTTCGACTGGGAGAAACGTATATATATATATATATATATATATATATATATATATATATATATCGCACACATGCTTGTATATTTAAGAAAAAATATTATTTATATATAAAATATTTAAATGTATATATAATGTAAATTATATTTAAATGTATATCCAGTATATACATGAAAATATATATTTTTAAATATATACAAGCATGTGTATGTATATATATATATATATATATATATATATATATATATATATATATATATATATATATACATAATACCAGTGCACCCACATATTTTATGTAAACACAAACTTTTATTTTGGGATGCCGATTAATCGTGATTAATCGTTTGACAGCCCTAATATATATATATATATATATATATATATATATGGCTGGGTATTGACACAAATTTCACAATTCGATTCGAATTTCGTTTCCCTAGCTTGCAATTCGATTCCGATTCGATTCAATATTGATTATTTTGGATATCAGTTACAATAAATGGTAAATTTTCTCAAGGAAATCAAACCTCTTAACTAATGCTGTAAACTATGGGAGTCTAAGTTGTTAGCCTACTAGGCTTCATTAGTCTAATATGAAGGTAATAAAATAACTGTTTTGTGAGCTATACAAACACTTAAATTACACTTTTATTTATTTTTATAATAAAAAAATAACCCCATGTAAGATGCAGATATTTTTTATATCTGCATTGGGCTCTCATTTTACACAAAAAACCCCAGAAAACGATTATTTCTTTAAACTCCGGCCAAAGTGGAGATTTCTGATAATAACGCTGGTTTTGTGTTGCCGTTTCGAACTGGGAGAAACGGGTTTTAGCCACAATATAAAAAGCCAGTTCATGACCCCTTTAAAACTTTATCGCCTAATATAACAAGTCGACTTACGCCAAAAGAGATTTTTATCATAACTCAGATTGTATTTGTCTGAAAAACACCTAGAGAATGACTTGAGGGCGAGTGAGTCGTGGGCTAATTTTTCATGTTTGGGTGAAAAAATGCAACCTGCGAAATCATATTATGAATTGTTGGTAGGAACCACTGAAAAATTGTTCTTTGTTTCCACGATAATTTTTCTGCTTTTTAATCTTGCTTTCAACAAGTGAGGCGGTGCTTAAATGGCGGCCATAAAATTTGTGACCCTGCTCAGCGAAACGGCAGTATGAAAGTGAAAGCTGTAGCCGGCCTGCTGTATGACTGTATAAACATAACAGGTTGTGAATGAATCAGAGGTCATCGCCTGTCTGCTGGTTAATACATAATTTATGTCTCAGCATTGCTTCATTTACAGAGCATCAAAGAAATCAATGGCCCAGCGGGGTTGCTATCACAGCGTATACAAGAGCGTACGCGGCGCAGCTCGTATAGAAATCTCACCCGTAGCCCCGTCGCACCTTGAGCTGTAACTCTCCTGAGCGGCTCTGCCTGTGCCGACACTCTGACAGCGAGGAAAATAAATCCCCTCCTTTATTCGGCACAGAATTCAGCGCACAAGTGGCTGTAATCAATAAACACACAGTCGAGCGGAGTGATTTATCGCGGCCCCGTGTTTCACGCACAAAGAAAAGCTCAGTTCCCCCCACAGGCTGGCACCATAATGGAGGCCTTTCAATCTTAATGGACGGCTACGAGTTGTCATGCTTGTTGTAGCAGTATTCAAAAGCGCCATCCGATCAGCCTGCAGGACAGCGCGGAGCAGACAGATGATTAGGTACTGCAAACGAGCCTTATCGCCAAGGGAAATCTGATGACTCAATCCAGGGGAAGATGGACGACTTCATTTGTGTCATATAAAGAGCTGTATCGCTCATAACGGAGTTATGATTGAGCTTTAAGGGAAGCGTTCATAATGACATTACATCCAGATATGCCTCTCCTCTTCATCTGGCATCCATCCATGCGTGTGTGAGGGCTGGTAGGAGGCAGAGAGAGAGAGAGAATAAGCGGGTGTCTCTTTTTTCTTAGCTCAGGAGACTTAATGGAGATCTCAGCTGAAGTATCAACATTGTCTCGGCATCAAATTCTGGGCATACATTATTGTCTCAATTTTCTCTTTTATATATATATATATATATATATATATATATATATATATATATATATATATATTAGGGCTGTCAAACGATTAATCGCATATATTTATATATATATAAAATAATAATACACAGTGCACCCACATATATTATGTAAACACAAACTTTTAGTTTGGATGCAAATAATCACGATTAATCGTTTGACAGCCCTATATATATATATATATATATATATATATATATATTATAAAAAAAATTTCCTACAGCTGATCGGATATATATATATATATATATATATATATATATATATATATATATATATATATATTAGAGCTGTCAGTTAAACGCGTTATTAACGGCGTTAACGCAAACCCCATTTTAACGCGTTAATTTTTTTATTCGCGCGATTAACGGTCTTTTTGTCCTAGCAAACTTTGTAGTTTTTTCACATACTTTTGCAACAGGACGCAGCATGCGTCCTGATCCATTTCAGCGTCTCGCGCTCGTCATCCACTCAAAGCCGGCTCGCAAGCCAAAACGAGTGTGTGCGGCGTGCCTGTTGTTTTGTTTCCGGTCTAGCTAGATCCGCTTGCGCTTTGGTCCGAGAGAAGCAACGAAACGTCCCTCGCGCGGCGCAAGCTATGAATGGGTTTCAGAGGGCAGCGCGAGGACGTTTTGTGCCGCACACACTCGTTTCAGCTTGCGAGCCGGCCAAATAGTAACGTTATGTTTTGAGTGGATGACGAGCGCGAGACGCCGAAATGGATGCCAATGAGATTCTGAATGTAAAGTTTACTTTTAAAAAGTTGCCAAATTGTCCCATTGACAAGACCAAAGCGATCTGTATGTTTTGTCATTATGAACTGAGCTATCATCATCGCAGCAACGTCCAGCCTGAAACACCACTTGATGATGGCCAAGCAAGCAAACACACACAAACACAGATGATGCTAATTCTCCACCCCTCGTCAATATCAGGACCTCCTCAGTATTTCTTTCACCCTTTTATTGATGGACAGTGTTGCATTGTGTGAGAGATTATTTAGGCTATATATGTTAGAGTGAAATTGAACACTATTCCAATGTTATTTTCAATAATAATAATTAAAAAAAAACATTTGCACTAAACAAGCCAATCCACTTTTCCATGTTGATAAGAGCATTAAAATGAGAAAAAAATGTAACAAAAAGAAATCAAAAGACATTAAGAATAGATAAAAATGTGCGATTAATCGCGAGTTAACTATGACATTAATGCGATTAATCGCGATTAAATATTTTAATCGTTTGACAGCACTAATATATATATATGTTATATATATGTTATATATATATATCGTATATATATATATATATATATATATATATATATATATATATATATACGTATATATATAACATATATATATATATATATATATATATATATATATATCCGATCAGCCTGTAGGAAAATTTTTTTTATAAAAGATAATAAGTATGTTTCTACCTCAAAATGTGTTACTTGCAGTTTCTTTATAATTCGTGTTGAAATTGACTACATATTTATGGGTGAAAGTTGAAAGTACCCAATTTTTTTCCAGTGTTTATATTTTTGCATCTAGCATTATTTCGTTTTTTGCATTTTGCGTTCGCTCTAAATCAGTTCCCCAGAACACCTGCTACCCACTGGTTGAGAACCACTGGTTTAGGGGAAACAATTGAGACATTGAAGAGATCTCAATTGACGTTTTTTTCTTCATATCTTATAGGAGGAATAGAGCAAGTGCAAACGAGCCAGAGATGGAGAAAAGTGAATCGGGCGAGGGAACAAAGAGAAAACACTTGAGGCGATCATTCCTGGCAGAGAGCTGGCAGCTCTCTGTGCTTTCTTTCCCGTTTTTTTCCCCCTGTAATTTTAAAATGTTTCCCTCCACCTCCAGCAAAGTGCAATAACAGTGTACAGATTGCTTATGTCATCACATTTTGACAAACCTCCCAATCCAATTTGACCTTCATTTTCACCCATCTGCTTCCCCTTTATTTCACTGTTCCAGCACTCATTCTCTTTCTCCAGATTTCCCTTCCTGTCATTCAGTTGTTCTATTTTAATTCCTCCTTTTCTTGTCAGTAAACCTATATCATAACCTCATACACGGTTAATGTTCATGTTTTAGAGATCTGTAGAAAGGAACATGAACCGTATTTGACTAATGTCTAATGAGTGTTTAGTTATTTCAAAGCGCCCTCTTTGACTAACTGGATTGGACTGTTGGCTTCCGATGTTTCTAGTTTAGAGCTGCTATGGTTATCGCTTCATCTCAGATTCAGGACTCATGTGACTGGTATCTAGTGCCTGTTTGGACCTATTTGGTTGAACATTATACTTGAGTACTTAAATCTGCAGTCTGTAGATTTTTGGGGGGTTAAAAATTATCCAAAATACATATTTGAGAAAATACAGAGATTCACCCGCTGTAAAATGCAAAAGACTTCGTTCAGACTTCGGCTTTAGCAAACTTACAGAAAAAAATATCGGAAGGACATTACATGTAGTCACGCAATGCTGACGTTGTTAACATTAACAAGTTGAGAACAAAGTATAGTTTGCACGGTTTTGCATGATGATAATCGATTGTTAGATTTAATCAGCGCGATTAGCACGACTATGTCGAGAACCAGATCAAAAGTGAATTTACTTACGTGTTCAAAAGACAATTTCCGGTGAAAATTTTTATGTTGCTCATACTTCCTAAAAGAATAATCTGTGATTTTGAATACCTGAATCCACACCGGCGGTGATTGACAGCTGCTCAAACACTGTGTTCATCCGCGCTGTGCCATGCCGAAGCACAACTCACGTAAAGTTGATAATTCTGTGAATGACTGCAATTGCAGATTTCGAACAGAGATGGCGACTAAGAGTAAAAAATGTGAACTGCTGCTTTAAGACTATGTTGCAGTCTAATTAATGCTGTGTTTTCTGAATTACAGGTGTGATTTCTGATGGCAAACCATGAAGTTAGATTCAGTCAAAACACAGGATCCATTTGAGCTCTGTTGAAAAACTATTGGCAGCATTTCCGGGACAACATGAAGACTACTGCGAAGGTATTGCAGTACGCAGCACATGGCACTATCAAACATACCTTGTCTTGGCGTTATGGATGGAGTGATCCAACAATGCAATTAGAAAGTGACTATTTTACCCATTATTTATATGTGCTTTATTGCTGTGGGGGAAGGTGTATTTGTTAACGTTTTGCTCCTCAAGAAAATCTTCGAAATAACTAAATGCCTAAATGCATTTGCGAGAAACAGTTATTATACTTTTAACAGGGTTATTATCGCTAAAATCATTCAAAAACACACAAATGTTGGTTACTTGAAAACTAATTGACATAAAATAAGATATTAATAAAAAAAAGTTAAACGTATTTTATTTCAGCTAGTTGCCAAGACAACATTTCTCTTGTTTGTTTATTTGAAGTTGAAATACTAAAATTAAAACTAAATCAACTAAAACATAAAAATATGGACATATTAGAAAAGAAAACAAATAAAAAGAAAATAATAATCTGAAATTAAAACTTTAACTGAAATTAAAATAAAAGCAGAAATATAAAAATAAAATTCAAAATATTAACAAAACCTATTATAGTATACAAATGATAGTAAAATAACACTTGGCAGAAGTAAAAAGCTAAAGTTAGGCTATAAGTTGTGTTATAGGCCTTTTAGATTTATTTAAAATCTACAAGTTTAAAGAGTTGTAAAAGTTAGCAAGAGCATGATTATAACCACAATGGGACTGTAAAAGTGGATTAGTGAGTAGATGAGTTTAGCGGACAGACAATCTCTGATGTCGCATTTAGTTAAAAACAGCCTTTTTCAAGACAGGTCAAACATGTACCGCTGATCAGGCATTTCAACTCAAAAACCCATTCAAAAATACCATTGACTTCAGGACGATGGAACCAGAATTGGTAAAAATGCGATCTCCTTTTCGACTCTTACACATTGTTATCTTAAGTATCACAAATTCGACTAAAGTTAATTGTAAAACTCATACTATAGAGGTTTTATTTGAGTTGGGATACTCCCGAATTAGGCAGTTTTCTTTCTAGGCCATTAAACATATCACAAAGCATGGAACAAATGTGATGTTATTTAATATTTCTCGTGATAAATAGTCAAGTGTATATGTGCTTCTATATTAGTCAATCACTCATCTGATGCAGCGATATCTAATTTTCATGTGTGATAAACAGAGCAGCGTGAAAAACGAGAGACGCTTCCCATATCAAACACACGCCTGTATGTGCTGCAGTCGATGTGAGAAACATTCACCGCGGGAGATAGAGACTGACATTTACCTGTGATTCTTCCAGTCGGGCCTGAAATGACAGAGCGCGTAATATGCTCAGGCCCTCAAAAAATGCCACTTCAGATCTGGAATCAATTTGCATTTCCCCCGAGCCCGGATAACACAGCCCTGTCAGAGGAGGATTTAGATCCGCCATCAATAATGATGTTACGGGAGAGGTTTGCGGAGGGGAGAGGGATCAAATTGAAAGACTGATGCTATATGTTTCAAATGATTGGCCTGTGAGCTGTGTGTTTATGTGTGTGTGTGTGTGGTTATTGGAGGCGCTCAGCGTCAGCGCACCCTATTAGCTCCTCTTGTTCTTTGCTCCAGGTTAAGACTAGCAGGAAAAGATTCGTTAGAACGAAGAGATGAACATGTCAGCTGTGGTTTTTGAAAGCTGTGATTAAGCGCAACAGTAGCCGGACACTTTTACAGAGGCTTTCCCAGCGAACAAAAATATGCTCTAAGATTATTTTCAGAATATTCCATTAAGTTTAAAAAAAAAACCCCTCTATTTCGGAATGTTCGAAAACAAAAATGTTCTTTAAAAATGTTATGTGAAGATTAAGTTGATCATTTTGGGAATGTTATTTCTTGGAACATTCTGAAAAAAGTTTTAGTTTTAATTAAATTTTGAGTTTTAATATTTATAATTAAAAAAATAAAAAAAATAATTAGTAGAGTATAATAAAATACTTACAAATCATTTGCAAACTAGTTTATAGTTTAGCTATAGTTAATTAATTTATCAACTGCAGTTATACATTAATAGACTATATACAAATAGTAAGTTCTTCATTCATTGTAATTATTAAAATTATATATATATTTTACTATTTTGTTAGTTAATGCTTATAACAACTTATTAACAGTAAATAGTTCTCAATTTAAATTAGGTCACGGAAAATGGGAATGACATTAAGTGCTTTAAACCAACCTTTATTAGGCACTAATTGCATTCATATATTCAGTGTTCCTTAAAATGTTTAAAAATGCACACAGACACACACACACACACACACACAATTATTAAAATATGAATAGGCTATACTATTGTTATTATTCAAACGCGAGAACATAATTGAGAGCGTAGGGAGTCTTTTACATTTTGAGGATTTCTCTTAAATTTTTGAACTTTTTTAACTTAAAAAAAAAATGTTAACGTGTCTTCTACAGAAGCAGAAATCATCATTTAACATCCCTGCGCTACAACACTAAGGATGTGTGTAATGTATACCTTGAATGCAGTGTTAGTCCCTTTGGATAAAAGTGTGTGCTGGATAAACGGTGTAAATGCAGCTTAAAATCATGGTCAGAGGAAAGTGTTACTGTTGTGATTTATAGAAAAAGAAGGGAATAAATGAATAATTAAACAGCGGGAAAACAATAACCAGAGATTCTTGTGCTTCGGTTACACCAATTTCTATATTTGAAGTGACCTAAAATCAATAGAAGTGCTAAGTATTACAGTCAATTAGGGATTTCCAAATAGTAATTAAGATATTAATAAGAATTACACTATCAAAGATTGAGCCGGAATGCTGTAACAACTTCATTTATTGTTGTAATTAAAATGTTACTTGGATAGTCGAATCTTAAAAAAAGACAGATAATTGCCACTGAATTAGAACAGAAAATTGTGTCGCTCGACAGATCAAGAAAACGAGGCTTTATTAAGTCATAACTTTTAAATAATGGGCCACTCTTGTGGTTTCTTGACATTAATGAGGATATTTATTACGCAGTGGCAGAGGAACAGGTATCAGCTGTTATCAGCACATCATTAAGTTCTTCCTGAGCACGCTAAAGGGGAACTACATGACACTTTGGCCACTTTGTGAAAATGTGCAGCCAATGAGGGATGATGGTATGATTATCTGGCATGTTCCACCCGATATGTCGGATGAGGGTCCGTCCTTGTGTATATGAAATGAGAGTTAGCTGACCTCAAGCCATTGGTATTTGGATGGATATCATTGCTGGCCTCTTATCAGTGTGAGATTGGGATGATCTGTTTTTGGGGGTAAAATGAGAGAGAAACAGTTGTTGTTGGGGTTTGGCTGGTTTGTTTGATGTAGTTAGTCCCTGCTGGTAACTACAAACACTTCTTTTTTTCTCCATTGGCTACGTTTACATGCTTATCATGTGATTAAGTATTGTGATTATGTGTGTGCACTCTTAGAAGAAAAGGTTCTATATAGAACCTTAAAAGGTTCTATCAGCGCTACGTATTTGGAACCCCTAAAATGTTCTAAACAGAATCCTATTTAAGGGTTCTTTGTAACCAGAAAGAAGGTTCTATATGGAACCTTTTGGGTTATTCATTATCATTTGTTTTGTCCTTTCCGGATTAAATATTTCATGTTATTGACAAACATCAAGACCCTAAAAAGTGTTTATGAATGCATGTGAATTATCACAATTCAAGATATGGGGGTTACAAAAAGTAATTAATCAATATCACACGAAGAGTGCCATTTCAGTTTTTATCCTCCAAAAATCAGCATGATTAAAATGTGATATTAAGTTACTACAACAGTTTAATAAACAATAATTTCTTTACCACTAGAAAATGTTGCAGAATAATGTTATATATGAATGAACAATAGCCTATAAAGAACCTTTGTGCCAAAAGGGTTCTCTCTTGTCATTATTGAACCTTTTTTAGCCTAAAAGGTCATTTGGAGTTGAGTAAAGAACCCCATGCTCTTCATATATAGAACCCTAATGAACCCTTTTTTCTAAGAGTGTGGTCTGGCATGTATACCACATGGTTTCAGTCGGATTCAGTGGTTTCATGTGTACGCATTTATTTCTTGAGACAACGCCGTGTTTACGATTTTTTTTTTTTTTTTGAAAGATTGGATAGGGAAAGCTCTGGCTTTGTTTTGACGTGGTTTTAAACCCAGTCTGTGAAATCAGGCCATTGTGTTGTCGATTGAGGTACTATTGAATGGTAACTGAATAACAGTAAAATAACCAAACTGACCTAACTTAAAAAATAAGGCAACCAGTTACAGCCAAATTGTTAACTCAACTAACAATGGAAAATGTTAGAATTTTTGTTCATCAAATTACCTTAAATTTAAAATTTGTTTAGAAGTGACAACATTCTCTTTTAGCAGTTTAACACATTATTGTGCAATTTTTCTATTTCTGGAAAAAGGACGAAAAATGCTGATGACACTTCCCTGCACTGACCAGAATATTCTCCAATCAAATGACGTGTTGAATGGGGTTAATATAGTTCACAAAAACTTGGAACTAAACTGTAACTGTAACATGAAAAAAAAAAAACAATTTTAGTTACTTGAAGTAATAAGTAATAAACATTAATTGAAATAAAATAAAATATACATAAAAATGACTTTATTTTCGGCTAGTTGCGAAAGGAAACATTTCTATGGAAGCTTGTTTCCACCACAGAATAAAAATACTTTTTATCTCACAATTCAGATTTTTCAAAACAGAATTTTGAAATATAAAAAGTCTCAGAATTGGATGCAATTGCGAGTTTATATCTCGCATTTCTTCTTTCTCATAATTGTGAGATCAAAACTCGCAATTGCAAGAAAAAAAGTTGCAATTACCTTTTTTATTTTTTTATTCTGTGGCGGAAACAAGCTTTCATACATGTATCGTTTTCATTTAGTTTATCTTGATGTACTAAAATATCTTAAAACTATATAGACATAACATTCAAATAGACATTTTAAAGCACTTAGCTAAATTTCTAAAACTTTCAAATAAAAAATCTATAATATTATCTGACTGATGCTAACATAACAGTGGTGTTGACTAATGACCCTAATACAATCTACAATTGACTAGAAAATAGCGAATATGTGAATAGTCCTGCACACGTGGGAACAACACACTGTTCTCGTCCATGTATCAGGTGTTGTTCCTGCAGACACAGATAGCAGAAAGCATCCGACTTGACTCTTGACTTTAAACTCCTCCCCTGAATGCAACCAGCAGGTGTTTTAGCCAATCGGCAAGGCTAAGCGAGGTTGACGTCAAACATATCTATACACAACGAACTCGGCTCTCTCAAAATTCAGCAGGTTGACCTTTCGACCCGTACCCAGACACCTCTTCTCCTCCGTGATGGAGGAGTTAAGGTTGTGCGTTTTTAACTCTATGCAGCAAAGTCAAGTGCTAATTGGAGGTGGGCAGTTTGTCGGTTTGACTGGAGGCCACAGCCACCTGCTCTCTCTCTCTCTCTCTCTGCAAACACACACACATGCAGCTCTTGCGTTCTGCATGCACTTACGCCTTTGCTCACACACTCAGTCCTGCCTGCAGCTAGACAGCCTCAGTGGTCTCCGCATCCCAGTTTGGGCCGAGCTATTCCATATCGATTTTTGGAGGCATTTATAAATGCATGAGTGTGAGAGCGTAGCCGGCTGCTCTTTGGAGTCTGCAGACACTTTTTTTTGTTTTTCTAATATACACTGAACAAGTCAAGTTACCTTTATTTATATAGCGCATTTGTACAATACAGATTGTATCAAAGCAGCTTCACAGTGATAACATGAAAATAATACAAGAACGTTTGTTTTTAGAAGAAAATTGTGTCAAAGTCCACCTTAAGTAAGGCAGATCAATAATATTGTTTAATATTAAACGTCCCCAACTAAGCAAGCCAAAAGCCAAGGCAACAGTTGCAAGGAACCAAATCCTCATCAGGTGATTGAATGGAGAAAAAACCTTGGGAGAAACTTGGGAGAAAGGAACAGTGTATGATTTCGGGTAGCATTACAAAACAAATTGGATCTGGAACATTTATAGCTTTTGTCCATTTCCATCTGTTTGGAAGTCGCAGTAATCATGCCGGTTTGTTGACGAGATGTTTAGGATTTCTGTCTTGTCGGGATGGGTCCAGGCGCAGGTCCACCATAGAGGGTCCCTCGGGATAAACAGAGAGACTAATATTAGCGTAGACGCCATCCTTCTTATGATGTACCAAGTACATCAGGATTTACGGGACGTGTTCCCGGTTCTGGCTGATCTAAACTATGCAGCCTAATTTTGAATTAAGTAGGGCTGTCAACTTTAGTCGTTTAGTCGACTAATCAGTCGAATGCCGTATTGGTCGACTGACATTCTTATTGGTCGACCAGTCGCATTTTTTTTTTTGCCAATAGAAATACATTTTCAATGATTTACTCCTTGATATTTATTCCTTTATAAAGCAGTTATTTATTACTGTATTCTAAATATAATTAGCCTATGTTTTATCCCCAACTTTAAATGCGCCACAGTTTAGCGCACACACATAACACACTCGGGAACCGCACCTACTGGCTGCGCTGCTGCTCGCGCTCAGTAAGGGATGTACCGGTAGATAGTTTTGCTGTATTAATTCAGTTCACGCTACTTTAGTCGACAGAATGTCCAAGAAATCTAAATCTTTTGTCTGGCTACATTTTTGTGGAGGTAGGCGACGGTGGCGAACGCGTTGCTCCATTATGAGCGCGCACATCGCGTGCCTATTTGAAATCGAACTTGAGCGCGCAAAAGACATGAGCAGCTCTTTTAACGGCTTTATCATACTGACTCAATAGATTGTTTTCTTAATAGGTTTTTATTTGTACACTTGACTCATTTGAAAGTAGTCTAAATAATGTAACAAAACAAAAATAAACTTATATGCTATCTTACAACACAGCCTAGATTTCAGATTGTTTTTTAGGCTATTTTGTCTGTTGTTTTAAAACGCCTAACAGATCGGCTGGACAAAAGTTAACCCATAGCTTTGTAAGTATAAGAAGAATACAGCCTGTATAAATGAGAGATTTTGTTAGGATTTTTCATTATGTGGCAGACAGTAGTTATATTATTTTGTAGAGTGTGGTGTGATCAGGTGCGCGATTGTGACTGTCACCATAGAGCTAGTGCTCCTCACTTTTTGCAGTTAAAAAAATCACTTAATTTTCAAAGAATTGTATTATTATTATAGTTTTATTTATTTTTTATGTTTTTTCGTTGTTGTTTTATAAATGCTCTATGACAATTGTTTAAAAAATGTTAAATCAAAACATCCGGTTTTTTTTTAGTCGACTAATCGTTGCGCAGGACAAGACCTTGGTCGACTAAGGATTTCTTTGGTTGACTACAGCCCTAGAATTAAGGAAGTCTATAGTGTGTTATGTGTATGCTAGGCCAAAGAGATGTGTTTTTAGTCTAGATTTGAACTGCCAGTGTGTGTCTGCTTCCCGGACAATGTTAGAAGGTTGCTCCAGAGTTTTGGTGCTAAATAGGAAAAGGATCTACCGCCTGCAGTCAATTTCGATATTCTAGGTATTATCAACTGGCCGGAATTTCGAATTTCGGAATTTATATGGAACACTATAGATGTGAAGGACTATAATGCGTTAACGGAGTACTACGGAGCTAAACCATTTAGTGCTTTCTAAGTAATCAGCAATATATTAAAATGTATACACTCTAAAAAATGCTGGGTTGTTTTAACCCAACTTTGGGTCAAATATGGACTAACCCAGCCGTTGGGTTAAATTTTTACATTACATTTTTAACCCAACATTTGGGTTTGTCCATATTTGACCCAAAATTGGGTTAAAACAACCCAGCATTTTTTAGAGTGTACGATGTTTAATAGGCAGCCAAAGCAGTGTTGACAGAACCGGGCTAATATGGTCATACTTCCTGGTTCTGGTAAGAACTTCGAGCTGCTGCGTTTTGGACTAGCTGAAGTTTGTTTATTAAGCATGCAGGGCAACCACCCAGTAGAGCATTACAATAATCTAGCCTTGATGTCATGAACTAATTGTTCCTCATTTGTCAATGAGAGCATATGGTGTAATTTAGATAATTTTTTAAACATGGAAAAATGCGGTTTTACAGATACTAGACACGTGATTTTCGTATACATATACATATATATATAGGCTACATATATAACACCAAATAGACTGTTAAATCTCTCCCCTCTTGAAAAAAAATTGTATTTGGGTGATATAACAAAATCTGTTAGGAACATTTCTGGGTCATATTCTCCTCTGCCTGAAAAAAAATAGAAAGAAAGATTTTTTTGATAAAGAAATTATTATTATTTTCTTTAAAAGGCTTACTGAATTTTGAGGGTTTTTTTTTCTTGAAATTAATGCTCAGATATTTTCTTAAATTATTATTTTTATAATTCTCATTCTGAGTAGAAATTTTCTTTGTTGTAATGCAGTATTTTTTATGTAATTACAGAGAGATATTACAGAGAGATTATATATATATATATATATATATATAGAGAGAGAGAGAGAGAGAGAGAGAGAGAGCTAGATAGAGAGAGAGAGATAGTCTTTTTAATATATATCTATTTAACTATTTATTGTTTTTCTCTAACCAGTTTCACTGTACTCATTCAGAACAATGTCACAGTTTATATTTCATATTTTAGCACATTGTGATGATAGTCAATTATTTTAAAATTGTATAGAATTTGAGTTTGAATATATAATGTGTGTGTGTGCCCGTTCTTATTATACCTAGACATGTTCTTGAGATTTGTTCTATAAAATTGTACAGAATTGTGTTATTCTATACAATTTTAAATAAAATTGTCATCATCACAATGTGCTAAAAATATGAAACATAAACTTTATGATATTGTCTGAATGAGTACAATTAAACTGTTCATAGACAAAAAAAACATGTGCATGTTTGCAAACATGTTGGAGTGCAAGAGAACTATTACAGGCACATTGTCTGATTTTATCAAGTAATTGCAGTAGTGCTCAGATGTGGTAAGGCAAAGTACAGATAAAAAAAGCATGCTCCTCTTTTTTATATACATAGCACTTACACACACACAAACCATTAACAAATCCTTCACTTTTTTTCCCGGAACACACACAGGCATCAGGGATTGTGTGTATGGCTTGTTAGAAATGAGGAGATAAAACTTAGCATAGTGCTCCCAATTAGTGCAGCAGTGACCATGCGCTGTCTCAGACTAACACACTCTCCTGACGGCACGCGAAAGAGAGAGAGAGAGCAGATAGTGGAAGAGAAGAGAGGGAGATGAAAACGGCTTAAGCATTCATTCTGAGTAGAGAGACAGGTCCTATTAACATTTAACAGCGTTTGTGCAACTTGGTGCCGAGGTTATGATGCAAATGAAAGGAGAATTAAAAGTGGCCAGGGGTTTGGCATTGATGGATTGCAGTCTGGCAGCTCTCACACTTTCCAGTGTCCAGTCAGAGGCGATTACTATGTAATTAAAGCTTATTTCTGGACTCTCCGGCGCATAATTACTTGTGAATGTAACCATCATCTAAAAGCTAGAGAAAACGCTTTAGCGTTTAGTTGGCCAGTCATTTCCGCTGGCTTGTGTCAGATATAGCCATCAGACGGTGCAAAAGAACTGTCACTTTTAATAAGAGGCAAAATATTAAATGAAACAGTATGCTTATTACTGAAAAATTAGGCTTTCAAGAGTCCTTTCTGTGATTTGCATAATTTATTCTTTTCCTCCCTCCTCCTCGCCCGGAGCTTTAGGCAATTTCCCTCACATTTAAATCGATTGCACATTTAAGGCTACTTAAAGAAAATTATCACTTTGCATATTTTAATTGTTATGAAGGAAGTGATTTGAGAGAGGTCCGTGCCTCATCCTCTTGAGCAGTGTGTGTGTGTGTGTGCGAGAGAGAGAGAGAGACGCGCTGTGGCGTCAGATAACCTCCAGAGTTCACAGACTTTCCACTCCACTTTCATCAGAATGCTAATGAGGAAGCTAACGCTAGGACAAGTGGATCTTTGATATTTACAAAATAGGCCCTAATAACTGGAGTGTAATTTGTTTCACACAACTTTAGTTTTTCCTCTTGTCTTATCACCACTTATATTTCATTTCATTTCCTTTTTTTGTGGCCAGAAATAAAACAGAATTAAAGTTCACAGACTTTCCACTCCACTTTCATCAGAATGCTAATGAGGACACTAACGCTATAGAGGATCTTTGATGTTTACAAAATTTAGGTACTTAGATTATTATTTTTCCCTTTCCCACTCCTTCTATTAGTATTTTTGTTTGTGTGTGTGCATGTGTGTTTGGTCAGTTGCTTTTGTGGAGAAATAAAGACCATATAGGGTGTGTTCACACATGAAATGTTTGGTTGGATTAAAACAAACCCTGGTGTGATTGCTCTAGTTCGCTTCATTTGAATGAGTGTGAATGTTGCCATCTGAACCAAACAAGTGGACCAAAGACATGTAAACAAACCAAAAACAGGAAGATGAGACTCTAAAGAGGACAGAATGCTCAAGCAAAACGTTTTTTTATTCTCGTCATGGTCGTGATGTCACAGTTCAATCCAGGCGTCAGAACCACGTCTCCTCATAGCAGATCTTGGTTTGTGTGTATGTGTGTGTGTGTGTGTGTGTGTGTGTGATGGAGGGATTCCTGCTGCTGTTTTGACTCCTTTACACATTTTATGAGAGCTTCAGCAAGTTCTCAACTGGTCAAAATACCATCATATGTACACTTAAAACCTGAATAAGTTGGCATAACTCATTTTTTAAGTTAAGAAATTTTACATTTAAGTAAGCAGAACTTGTCGATTTTTTGAACTAGTACATGTTAATAGCATGTTAATAGCAAAAGTATTTGAGTAAAGTAATTCATACACTTTACTTAAAATTATCATTTAATTTCAGACTTAAATATTTTTAGTATTGGAATTTGGCTATAACTAGCTAATTCAATAAATGCTACCCTACATCTTGGTTTGTGTGTGTGTGACGGAGGGATTCCTGCCGATATTTTTACTCCTTTACACATTTTATAAGCGGTTCACAAATTCTTAGCTGGTCACAATACCATCATATGTACGCTGTAAACCCAAATAAGTTGGCATAACTTTGAGGTTATGCCAAGCATAATCTTTTAATGAGCATAATCTTCTTGAAACTCTGGATTCTGATAGAGGCCCATGGGCGTTAGACCTGAGTGCAAAAATGGAGGCTATAGACCCTTCCAGAGGAGGCTATAGGCCTTCCTTTAGATCTTTGAGACAGAGTGTCTCAAGATATAAAATGCTGGATGACGCGTAATTTCCTGCTATTAAATTCACGATAAAACGGAGGTTTTACTTATTGGTCCAAAAAACTACTCACAAAACCTCTTACAATACAACTTTAATATAGATGGATGTCCTGTTACTTTATCCACTACAGTAAAAGACCTGGGTGTTATACTAGACCGCAACTTGTCTTTCGAAAATCATATTTCATATGTTACAAGAACAGCCTTTTTCCACCTTAGAAACATTGCTAAATCTACGTAACATGCTATCTGTTTCTGATGCAGAAAAGTTAGTTCATGCATTTATGACCTCCGAAGACTAGATTACTGTAATGCTTTATTAGCCGGTTGTCCTGCATCCTCAATAAACAAGCTACAGTTAGTCCAAAATGCAGCCGTAGAGTTCTCACTAGGTCAAGAAATACGATCATATAACACCGATTTTATCATCTTTACACTGGCTACCTATGTCGTTCCGCATCAACTAACAAAATACTACCACTGACCTATAAAGCCCTAAACGGTTTAGGTCAAATTACTTAACGGACCTTCTTCGCCCTACAATCCACCAGCAATACCAAACTGAACCAAGAACTG
>JAQIUQ010007750.1:0-192500 GCA_030378365.1 Hybognathus amarus
GTTACGTATTGTCTTGAAAAACGAGGGCTGTACCCCTTACGTTTTTTGGGTCAAAATTTTGATTTTCTTGAAACTCTGGATTCTGATAGAGGGCCATGGGACTTAGATCTGAGTGCAAAAATGGAGGCTCTAGACCCTTCCAGAGCTGAGATATTTAGATATTTATAATGGCATACAGAGCTGAGATATTGAGATATTTACAATGGCATAAATGCTACGTGAGAATCTCAATATCTCAGCTCTGGAAGGGTCTAGAGCCTCCATTTTTGCACTCAGATCTAAGTCACATGGCCCTCTATCAGAATCCAGAGTTTCAAGAAAATCAAAATTTCTGACCCGAAAAAAAAACGACAGTGGTACCCCTTACGTTTTTTTTTTGGGTCAAAATTTTGATTTTCTTGAAACTCTGGATTCTGATAGAGGGCCATGTGACTTAGATCTGAGTGCAAAAATGGAGGCTCAGACACCTTCCAGAGCTGAGATATTGAGATTTCACGTAGCATTTATGCCATTGTAAATATCTCAATATCTCAGCTCTGTATGCCATTAATAAATATCTAAATATCTCAGCTCTGGAAGGGTCTAGAGCCTCCATTTTTGCACTCAGATCTAAGTCCCATGGCCCTCTATCAGAATCCAGAAGTTTCAAGAAATTCAAAATTTTGACCCGAAAAAAAACGTAAAGGGTACCACTGTACGTTTTTTTTTTCGGGTCAAAATTTTGATTTTCTTGAAACTCTGGATTCTGATAGAGGGCCATGGGACTTAGATCTGAGTGCAAAAATGGAGGCTCTAGACCCTTCCAGAGCTGAGATATTTAGATATTGATAATGGCATACAGAGCTGAGATATTGAGATATTTACAATGGCATAAATGCTACGTGAGATTCTCAATATCTCAGCTCTGGAAGGGTCTAGAGCCTCCATTTTTGCACTCAGATTAAGTCCACATGGCCCTCTATCAGAATCCAGAGTTTCAAGAAAATCAAAATTTCTGACCCCGAAAAAAAACGTAAAGGGTACCACTGTCGTTTTTTTTTTCGGGTCAAAAATTTTGATTTTCTTGAAACTCTGGATTCTGATAGAGGGCCATGGGACTTAGATCTGAGTGCAAAAATGGAGGCTCTAGACCCTTCCAGAGCTGAGATATTGAGATTTCATGTAGCATTTATGCCATTGTAAATATCTCAATATCTCAGCTCTGTATGCCATTATAAATATCTAAATATCTCAGCTCTGGAAGGGTCTAGAGCCTCCATTTTTGCACTCAGATCTAAGTCACATGGCCCTCTATCTAGAATCCAGAGTTTCAAGAAAATCAAAACTTTCGACCCGAAAAAAAATCAAGTGGTACCACTGTACGTTTTTTTTTCGGGTCAAAATTTTGATTTTCTTGAAACTCTGGATTCTGATAGAGGGCCATGGGACTTAGATCTGAGTGCAAAAATGGAGGCTCTAGACCCTTCCAGAGCTGAGATATTGAGATTTCATGTAGCATTTATGCCATCTGTAAATATCTCAGATATCTCAGCTCTGTATGCCATTATAAATATCTAAATATCTCAGCTCTGGAAGGGTCTAGAGCCTCCATTTTTGCACTCAGATCTAAGTCCCATGGCCCTCTATCAGAATCCAGAGTTTCAAGAAAATCAAAATTTTGACCCGAAAAACGACAGTGGTACCCCTTACGTTTTTTTTTTGGGTCAAAATTTTGATTTTCTTGAAACTCTGGATTCTGATAGAGGGCCATGGGACTTAGATCTGAGTGCAAAAATGGAGGCTCTAGACCCTTCCAGAGCTGAGATATTTAGATATTTATAATGGCATACAGAGCTGAGATATTGAGATATTTACAATGGCATAAATGCTACGCTGAGATCTCAATATCTCAGCTCTGGAAGGGTCTAGAGCCTCCATTTTTGCACTCAGATCTAAGTCCCATGGCCCTCTATCAGAATCCAGAGTTTCAAGAAAATCAAAATTCTGACCTCGAAAAAAAAAACGACAGTGGTACCCCTGTACGTTTTTTTTTCCGGGTCAAAATTTTGATTTTCTTGAAACTCTGGATTCTGATAGAGGGCCATGGGACTTAGATCTGAGTGCAAAAATGGAGGCTCTAGACCCTTCCAGAGCTGAGATATTTAGATATTTATAATGGCATACAGAGCTGAGATATTGAGATATTTACAATGGCATAAATGCTACGTGAAATCTCAATATCTCAGCTCTGGAAGGGTCTAGAGCCTCCATTTTTGCACTTAGATTAAGTCCCATGGCCCTCTATCAGAATCCAGAGTTTCAAGAAAATCAAAATTCTGACCTCAAAAAAAAAACGACAGTGGTACCCCTTACGTTTTTTTTTGGGTCAAAATTTTGATTTCTTGAAACTCTGGATTCTGATAGAGGGCCATGGGACTTAGATCTGAGTGCAAAAATGGAGGCTCTAGACCCTTCCAGAGCTGAGATATTTAGATATTTATAATGGCATACAGAGCTGAGATATTGAGATATTTACAATGGCATAAATGCTACGTGAGATCTCAATATCTCAGCTCTGGAAGGGTCTAGAGCCTCCATTTGCACTCAGATCTAAGTCCCATGGCCCTCTATCAGAATCCAGAGTTTCAAGAAAATCAAAATTTTGACCCGAAAAAAAAACGACAGTGGTACCCCTTACGTTTTTTTTTTGGGTCAAAATTTTGATTTTCTTGAAACTCTGGATTCCGATAGAGGGCCATGGGACTTAGATCTGAGTGCAAAAATGGAGGCTCTAGACCCTTCCAGAGCTGAGATATTGAGATTTTATAGTAGCATTTATGCCATTGTAAATATCTGAATATCTCAGCTCTGTATGCCATTATAAATATCTCAATATCTCAGCTCTGGAAGGGTCTAGAGCCTCCATTTTGACTCAGATCTAAGTCACATGGCCCTCTATCAGAATCCAGAGTTTCAAGAAAATCAAAATTTTGACCCGAAAAAAAAAACGACAGTGGTACCCCTTACGTTTTTTTTTCGGGTCAAAATTTTGATTTTCTTGAAACTCTGGATTCTGATAGAGGGCCATGGGACTTAGATCTGAGTGCAAAAATGGAGGCTCTAGACCCTTCCAGAGCTGAGATATTTAGATATTTATAATGGCATACAGAGCTGAGATATTGAGATATTTACAATGGCATAAATGCTACGTGAAATCTCAATATCTCAGCTCTGCAAGGGTCTAGAGCCTTCATTTTGCACTCAGATCTAAGTCACATGGCCTCTATCAGAATCCAGAGTTTCAAGAAAATCAAAATCTCGACCCGAAAAAAAAAACGACAGTGGTACCCCTTACGTTTTTTTTTTCGGGTCAAAATTTTGATTTTCTTGAAACTCTGGATTCTGATAGAGGGCCATGGGACTTAGATCTGAGTGCAAAAATGGAGGCTCTAGACCCTTCCAGAGCTGAGATATTTAGATATTTATAATGGCATACAGAGCTGAGATATTGAGATATTTACAATGGCATAAATGCTACGTGAATTCTCAATATCTCAGCTCTGGAAGGGTCTAGAGCCTTCATTTTGCACTCAGATCTAAGTCACATGGCCTCTATTCAGAATCCAGAGTTTCAAGAAAATCAAACTCCGACCTCGAAAAAAAAACGACAGTGGTACCCCTTACGTTTTTTTTTCGGGTCAAAATTTTGATTTTCTTGAAACTCTGGATTCCTGATAGAGGGCCATGGGACTTAGATCTGAGTGCAAAAATGGAGGCTCTAGACCCTTCCAGAGCTGAGATATTTAGATATTTATAATGGCATACAGAGCTGAGATATTGAGATATTTACAATGGCATAAATGCTACGTGAAATCTCAATATCTCAGCTCTGGAAGGGTCTAGAGCCTTCATTTTGCACTTAGATCTAAGTCACATGGCCTCTATCAGAATCCAGAGTTTCAAGAAAATCAAAATTCTGACCCGAAAAAAAAAACGACAGTGGTACCCCTTACGTTTTTTTTTGGGTCAAAATTTTGATTTTCTTGAAACTCTGGATTCTGATAGAGGGCCATGGGACTTAGATCTGAGTGCAAAAATGGAGGCTCTAGACCCTTCCAGAGCTGAGATATTGAGATATTTATAATGGCATACATGCCATTGTAAATATCTCAGATATTTACAATGGCATCTGTATGCTATTATAAATATCTAATATCTCAGCTCTGGAAGGGTCTAGAGCCTCCATTTTGCACTCAGATCTAAGTCCCATGGCCCTCTCATCAGAATCCAGAGTTTCAAGAAAATCAAAATTTCGACCCGAAAAAAAAACGACAGTGGTACCCCTTACGTTTTTTTTTCGGGTCAAAATTTTGATTTTCTTGAAACTCTGGATTCTGATAGAGGGCCATGGGACTTAGATCTGAGTGCAAAAATGGAGGCTCTAGACCCTTCCAGAGCTGAGATATTTAGATATTTATAATGGCATACAGAGCTGAGATATTGAGATATTTACAATGGCATAAATGCTACGTGAAATCTCAATATCTCAGCTCTGGAAGGGTCTAGAGCCTCCATTTTTGCACTCAGATCTAAGTCACATGGCCCTCTATCAGAATCCAGAGTTTCAAGAAAATCAAAACTTTGACCTCGAAAAAAAAACGACAGTGGTACCCCTTACGTTTTTTTTTTTCGGGTCAAAATTTTGATTTTCTTGAAACTCTGGATTCTGATAGAGGGCCATGGGACTTAGATCTGAGTGCAAAAATGGAGGCTCTAGACCCTTCCAGAGCTGAGATATTTAGATATTTATAATGGCATACAGAGCTGAGATATTGAGATATTTACAATGGCATAAATGCTACGTGAAATCTCAATATCTCAGCTCTGGAAGGGTCTAGAGCCTCCATTTTTGCACTCAGATCTAAGTCACATGGCCCTCTATCAGAATCCAGAGTTTCAAGAAAATCAAAATTTTGACCCGAAAAAAAAACGACAGTGGTACCCCTTACGTTTTTTTTTCGGGTCAAAATTTTGATTTCTTGAAACTCTGGATTCTGATAGAGGGCCATGGGACTTAGATCTGAGTGCAAAAATGGAGGCTCTAGACCCTTCCAGAGCTGAGATATTTAGATATTTATAATGGCATACAGAGCTGAGATATTGAGATATTTACAATGGCATAAATGCTACGTGAAATCTCAATATCTCAGCTCTGGAAGGGTCTAGAGCCTCCATTTTTGCACTCAGATCTAAGTCCCATGGCCCTCTATCAGAATCCAGAGTTTCAAGAAAATCAAAATTTTGACCCGAAAAAAAAACGACAGTGGTACCCCTTACGTTTTTTTTTTCGGGTCAAAATTTTGATTTTCTTGAAACTCTGGATTCTGATAGAGGGCCATGGGACTTAGATCTGAGTGCAAAAATGGAGGCTCTAGACCCTTCCAGAGCTGAGATATTTAGATATTTATAATGGCATACAGAGCTGAAGATATTGAGATATTTACAATGGCATAAATGCTACGTGAAATCTCAGTATCTCAGCTCTGGAAGGGTCTAGAGCCTCCATTTTTGCACTCAGATCTAAGTCCCATGGCCCTCTATCAGAATCCAGAGTTTCAAGAAAATCAAAATTTTGACCCGAAAAAAAAACGACAGGGGTACCACTGTCGTTTTTTTTTCGGGTCAAAATTTTGATTTTCTTGAAACTCTGGATTCTGATAGAGGGCCATGTGACTTAGATCTGAGTGCAAAAATGGAGGCTCTAGACCTTCCAGAGCTGAGATATTGAGATTTCACGTAGCATTTATGCCATTGTAAATATCTCAATATCTCAGCTCCTGTATGCCATTATAAATATCTAAATATCTCAGCTCTGGAAGGGTCTAGAGCCTCCATTTTTGCACTCAGATCTAAGTCACATGGCCCTCTATCAGAATCCAGAGTTTCAAGAAAATCAAAATTTTGACCTCAAAAAAAAACGTACAGGGGTACCCCTTACGTTTTTTTTTCGGGTCAAAATTTTGATTTTCTTGAAACTCTGGATTCTGATAGAGGGCCATGGGACTTAGATCTGAGTGCAAAAATGGAGGCTCTAGACCCTTCCAGAGCTGAGATATTGAGATATTTCATAGTAGCATTCATGCCATTGTAAATATCTCAATATCTCAGCTCTGTATGCCATTATAAATATCTCAATACTCAGCTCTGGAAGGGTCTAGAGCCTCCATTTTTGCACTCAGATCTAAAGTCCCATGGCCCTCTATCAGAATCCAGAGTTTCAAGAAAATCAAAATTTTGACCCGAAAAAAAAAACGACAGTGGTACCCCTTACGTTTTTTTTTCGGGTCAAAATTTTGATTTTCTTGAAACTCTGGATTCTGATAGAGGGCCATGGGACTTAGATCTGAGTGCAAAAATGGAGGCTCTAGACCCTTCCAGAGCTGAGATATTTAGATATTTATAATGGCATACAGAGCTGAGATATTGAGATATTTACAATGGCATAAATGCTACGTGAGATCTCAATATCTCAGCTCTGGAAGGGTCTAGAGCCTCCATTTTTGCACTCAGATCTAAGTCCCATGGCCCTCTATCAGAATCCAGAGTTTCAAGAAAATCAAAATTTTGACCCGAAAAAAAACGACAGTGGTACCCCTTACGTTTTTTTTTTCGGGTCAAAATTTTGATTTTCTCTGAAACTCTGGATTCTGATAGAAGGCCATGGGACTTAGATCTGAGTGCAAAAATGGAGGCTCTAGACCCTTCCAGAGCTGAGATATTTAGATATTTATAATGGCATACAGAGCTGAGATATTGAGATATTTACAATGGCATAAATGCTACGTGAAATCTCAATACTCAGCTCTGGAAGGGTCTAGAGCCTCCATTTTTGCACTCAGATCTAAGTCTCATGGCCCTCTATCAGAATCCAGAGTTTCAAGAAATCAAAATCTCGACCTCGAAAAAAAAAACGACAGGGGTACCACTGTACGTTTTTTTTTCGGGTCAAAATTTTGATTTTCTTGAAACTCTGGATTCTGATAGAGGGCCATGGGACTTAGATCTGAGTGCAAAATGGAGGCTCTCAGACCCTTCCAGAGCTGAGATATTTAGATATTTATAATGGCATACAGAGCTGAGATATTGAGATATTTACAATGGCATAAATGCTACGTGAAATCTCAATATCTCAGCTCTGGAAGGGTCTAGAGCCTCCATTTTTGCACTCAGATCTAAGTCACATGGCCCTCTATCAGAATCCAGAGTTTCAAGAAAATCAAAATTTTGACCCGAAAAAAAAACGTAAGGGGTACCACTGTACGTTTTTTTTTGGGTCAAAATTTTGATTTTCTTGAAACTCTGGATTCTGATAGAGGGCCATGGGACTTAGATCTGAGTGCAAAAATGGAGGCTCTAGACCCTTCCAGAGCTGAGATATTGAGATTTCATGTAGCATTTATGCCATCTGTAAATATCTCAATATCTCAGCTCCTGTATGCCATTATAAATATCTCAATATCTCAGCTCTGGAAGGGTCTAGAGCCTCCATTTTTGCACTCAGATCTAAGTCCCATGGCCCTCTATCAGAATCCAGAGTTTCAAGAAATCAAAAATTTTGACCTCGAAAAAAAAACGACAGTGGTACCCCTGTACGTTTTTTTTTCGGGTCAAAATTTTGATTTTCTTGAAACTCTGGATTCTGATAGAGGGCCATGGGACTTAGATCTGAGTGCAAAAATGGAGGCTCTAGACCCTTCCAGAGCTGAGATATTTAGATATTTATAATGGCATACAGAGCTGAGATATTGAGATATTTACAATGGCATAAATGCTACGTGAGATCTCAATATCTCAGCTCTGGAAGGGTCTAGAGCCTCCATTTTTGCACTCAGATCTAAGTCACATGGCCCTCATCAGAATCCAGAGTTTCAAGAAAATCAAAATTCCTGACCTCGAAAAAAAAACGTACAGTGGTACCCCTTACGTTTTTTTTCGGGTCAAAATTTTGATTTTCTTGAAACTCTGGATTCTGATAGAGGGCCATGGGACTTAGATCTGAGTGCAAAAATGGAGGCTCTAGACCCTTCCAGAGCTGAGATATTTAAGATATTTATAATGGCATACAGAGCTGAGATATTGAGATATTTACAATGGCATAAATGCTACGTGAAATCTCAATATCTCAGCTCTGGAAGGGTCTAGAGCCTTCATTTTTGCACTCAGATCTAAGTCACATGGCCCTCTATCAGAATCCAGAGTTTCAGAAAATCAAAATTTCGACCCGAAAAAAAAAACGTACAGTGGTACCCCTTACGTTTTTTTTTTCGGGTCAAAATTTTGATTTTCTTGAAACTCTGGATTCTGATAGAGGGCCATGGGACTTAGATCTGAGTGCAAAAATGGAGGCTCTAGACCCTTCCAGAGCTGAGATATTTAGATATTTATAATGGCATACAGAGCTGAGATATTGAGATATTTACAATGGCATAAATGCTACGTGAGATCTCAATATCTCAGCTCTGGAAGGGTCTAGAGCCTCCATTTCTGCACTCAGATCTAAGTCCCATGGCCCTCTATCAGAATTCCAGAAGTTTCGAGAAAATCAAAATTCTGACCTCGAAAAAAAAAACGACAGTGGTACCCCTTACGTTTTTTTTGGGTCAAAATTTTGATTTTCTTGAAACTCTGGGATTCTGATAGAGGGCCATGGGACTTAGATCTGAGTGCAAAAATGGAGGCTCTAGACCCTTCCAGAGCTGAGATATGTCGAGATATTTATATAATGCGCATGCAGCACTGCCACATATTCAGAGATTTGCAGTACCATCACAATGCTACTGTGAAATCTAATTGACTCAGCTTGGAAGGGTTACAGCTCCATTTTGCACTCAGACTAGTCCATGCCTCTATCATAATCCCAGAGTTTCAGAAATCAAAATCTTGAACTAAAAGAATACGACAGTGTACCCCTTACGTTTCTTTTTTGGGTCAAAATTTTGATTTTCTTGAAACTCTGGATTTCTGATAGAGGGCCATGGGACTTAGATCTGAGTGCAAAAATGGAGGCTCTAGACCCTTCCAGAGCTGAGATATTTGAGATATTTATAATGGCATACAGAGCTGAGATATTTGAGATATTTACAATGGCATAAATGCTACGTGAAATCTAATATCTCAGCTCTGGGAAGGGTCTGAGCCTCCATTTTTGCACTCAGATCTAAGTCCCATGGCCCTCTATCAGAATCCAGAAGTTTCAAGAAAATCAAAATTCTCACCCGAAAAAAAACGACAGTGGTACCCCTTACGTTTTTTTTTCGGGTCAAAATTTTGATTTTCTTGAAACTCTGGATTCTGATAGAGGGCCATGGGACTAAGATCTGAGTGCAAAAATGGAGGCTCTAGACCCTTCCAGAGCTGAGATATTTAAGATATTTATAATGGCATACAGAGCTGAGATATTGAGATATTTACAATGGCATAAATGCTACGTGAGATTCTCAATATCTCAGCTCTGGAAGGGTCTAGAGCCTCCATTTTTGCACTCAGATCTAAGTCCCATGGCCCTCTATCAGTAACCGAGAGTTTCAAGCAAATCTAAACTTTGATCTCAAAAAAAAACCTGAAAGTGTACCCCTTACGTTTTTTTTCGGGTCAAAATTTTGATTTCTCTGAAACTCTGGATTCTAGAGAGGGCCATGGGACTACACGAAGGTGCCCAAATGAGGCTCAGACCCTTCCAGAGCTGAGATATTTAGATATTTATAATGGCATACATAGCTGAAGATATCCGAGATATTTACAATGGCATAAATGCTACGTGAGATCTCAATATCTCAGCTTTGGAAGGGTCTAGAGCCTCCATTTTTGCACTCAATCTAAGTCCCATGGCCCTCTATCACAATCCAGAGACATTTCTTGTGCCCATTGTAATAATATCTCAGTATCTCAGCTCTCGGTATGCCATTATAAATATCAATATCTCAGCTCCAAGGGTCTAGAGCCTCCATTTTTGCATGCAGATCAAGTCGCATGGCCCTCTATTCAGAATTCTCAGAGTTTCAAGAAAATCAAAATTTCTACCCGAAAAAAAAACGTAAGGGGTACCACTGTCGTTTTTTTTTTCGGGTCAAAATTTTGATTTTCTTGAAACTCTGGGATTCTGATAGAGGGCCATGGGACTTAGATCTGAGTGCAAAAATGGAGGCTCTTAGACCCTTCCAGAGCTGAGATATTTAGATATTTATAATGGCATACAGAGCTGAGATATTGAGATATTTACAATGGCATAAATGCTACGTGAAATCTCAATATCTCAGCTCTGGAAGGGTCTAGAGCCTCCATTTTTGCACTCAGATCTAAGTCACATGGCCCTCTATCAGAATCCAGAGTTTCAAGAAAATCAAAATTTTGACCCGAAAAAAAAACGACAGTGGTACCCCTGTACGTTTTTTTTTTCGGGTCAAAATTTTGATTTTCTTGAAACTCTGGATTCTGATAGAGGGCCATGGGACTTAGATCTGAGTGCAAAAATGGAGGCTCTAGACCCTTCCAGAGCTGAGATATTTAGATATTTATAATGGCATACAGAGCTGAGATATTGAGATATTTACAATGGCATAAATGCTACGTGAGATCTCAATATCTCAGCTCTGGAAGGGTCTAGAGCCTCCATTTTTGCACTCAGATCTAAGTCCCATGGCCCTCTATCAGAATCCAGAGTTTCAAGAAAATCAAACTTTTGACCTCGAAAAAAAACGACAGTGGTACCCCTTACGTTTTTTTTTTCGGGTCAAAATTTTGATTTTCTTGAAACTCTGGATTCTGATAGAGGGCCATGGGACTTAGATCTGAGTGCAAAAATGGAGGCTCTAGACCCTTCCAGAGCTGAGATATTTAGATATTTATAATGGCATACAGAGCTGAGATATTGAGATATTTACAATGGCATAAATGCTACGTGAGATCTCAATATCTCAGCTCTGGAAGGGTCTAGAGCCTCCATTTTTGCACTCAGATCTAAGTCCCATGGCCCTCTATCAAATCCAGAGTTTCAAGAAAATCAAAATTTTGACCCGAAAAAAAAACGTAAGGGGTACCACTGTCGTTTTTTTTTTCGGGTCAAAATTTTGATTTTCTTGAAACTCTGGATTCTGATAGAGGGCCATGGGACTTAGATCTGAGTGCAAAATGGAGGCTCTAGACCCTTCCAGAGCTGAGATATTTAGATATTTATAATGGCATACAGAGCTGAGATATTGAGATATTTACAATGGCATAAATGCTACGTGAAATCTCAATATCTCAGCTCTGGAAGGGTCTAGAGCCTCCATTTTTGCACTCAGATCTAAGTCCCATGGCCCTCTATCAGAATCCAGAGTTTCAAGAAAATCAAAATTTTGCACCCGAAAAAAAACGACAGTGGTACCCCTTACGTTTTTTTTTTCGGGTCAAAATTTTGATTTTCTTGAAACTCTGGATTCTGATAGAGGGCCATGGGACTTAGATCTGAGTGCAAAAATGGAGGCTCTAGACCCTTCCAGAGCTGAGATATTTAGATATTTATAATGGCATACAGAGCTGAGATATTGAGATATTTACAATGGCATAAATGCTACGTAAAATCTCAATATCTCAGCTCTGGAAGGGTCTAGAGCCTCCATTTTTGCACTCAGATCTAAGTCACATGGCCCTCTATCAGAATCCAGAGTTTCAAGAAAATCAAAATTTTGACCCGAAAAAAAAACGACAGTGGGTACCCCTTACGTTTTTTTTTTCGGGTCAAAATTTTGATTTTCTTGAAACTCTGGATTCTGATAGAGGGCCATGGGACTTAGATCTGAGTGCAAAAATGGAGGCTCTAGACCCTTCCAGAGCTGAGATATTTAGATATTTATAATGGCATACAGAGCTGAGATATTGAGATATTTACAATGGCATAAATGCTACGTGAAATCTCAATATCTCAGCTCTGGAAGGGTCTAGAGCCTCCATTTTTGCACTCAGATCTAAGTCCCATGGCCCTCTATCAGAATCCAGAGTTTCAAGAAAATCAAAATTTCGACCCGAAAAAAAACGACAGTGGTACCCCTTACGTTTTTTTTTCGGGTCAAAATTTTGATTTTCTTGAAACTCTGGATTCTGATAGAGGGCCATGGGACTTAGATCTGAGTGCAAAAATGGAGGCTCTAGACCCTTCCAGAGCTGAGATATTGAGATATTCACGTAGCATTTATGCCATTGTAAATATCTCAATATTTCAGCTCTGTATGCCATTATAAATATCTAAATATCTCAGCTCTGGAAGGGTCTAGAGCCTCCATTTTTGCACTAGATCTAAGTCCCATGGCCCTCTATCAGAATCCAGAGTTTCAAGAAAATCAAAATTTCTGACCCGAAAAAACGTAAGGGGTACCACTGTCGTTTTTTTTTCGGGTCAAAATTTTGATTTTCTTGAAACTCTGGATTCTGATAGAGGGCCATGGGACTTAGATCTGAGTGCAAAAATGGAGGCTCTAGACCTTCCAGAGCTGAGATATTGAGATTTCACGTAGCATTTATGCCATTGTAAATATCTCAATATCTTGAGCTCTGTATGCCATTATAAATATCTAAATATCTCAGCTCTGGAAGGGTCTAGAGCCTCCATTTTTGCACTCAGATCTAAGTCCCATGGCCCTCTATCAGAATCCAGAGTTATTGGAGAAACTTTTTTTTTGCACAAAAAAAAAAAACATAAGGGGTACCACTGTCGTTTTTTTTTTTTTGTGCAAAAAAAAAGTTTCTCCAATAACTCTGGATTCTGATAGAGGGCCATGGGACTTAGACCTGAGCTGCAAAAATGGAGGCTCTAGACCCTTCCAGAGCTGAGATATTGAGATATTTATGAATGGCTCAATATCTCAGATATGTCACACATATCTCATAAATATCTCAATATCTCAGCTCTGGAAGGGTCTAGAGCCTCCATTTTGCACTCAGGTCTAAGTCCCATGGCCCTCTATCAGAATCCAGAAGTTATTGGAGAAACTTTTTTTCTGCACAAAAAAAAAACGTACAGTGGTACCCTTATGTTTTTTTTTTTGTGTGCAAAAAAAAAAGTTTCTCCAGAACTCTGGATTCCTGATAGAGGGCCATGGGACTTAGACCTGAGTGCAAAAATGGAGGCTCTAGACCCTTCCAGAGCTGAGTATATTGAGATATTTATAATGGCTCAATATCTCAGTATGTCATAAATATCTCATAAATATCTCAATATCTCAGCTCTGGAAGGGTCTAGAGCCTTCATTTTTGCACTCAGGTTTAAGTCCCATGGCCCTCTATCAGAATCCAGAGTTATTGGAGAAACTTTTTTTTTTGCACAAAAAAAAAAACAGACAGTGGTACCCCTTATGTTTTTTTTTTTTGTGCAAAAAAAAAGTTTCTCCAATAACTCTGGATTCCGATAGAGGGCCATGGGACTTAGACCTGAGTGCAAAAATGGAGGCTCTAGACCCTTCCAGAGCTGAGATATTGAGATATTTATAATGGCTCAATATCTCAGTATGTCATAAATATCTCATAAATATCTCAATATCTCAGCTCTGGAAGGGTCTAGAGCCTCCATTTTTGCACTCAGGTCTAAGTCCCATGGCCCTCTATCAGAATCCAGAGTTATTGGAGAAATTTTTTTTTGCACAAAAAAAAAACATAAGTGGTACCCCTTATGTTTTTTTTTTTTGTGCAAAAAAAAAGTTTCTCCAATAACTCTGGATTCCTATAGAGGGCCATGGGACTTAGACCTGAGTGCAAAAATGGAGGCTCTAGACCCTTCCAGAGCTGAGATATTGAGATATTTATAATGGCTCAATATCTCAGTATGTCATAAATATCTCATAAATATCTCAATATCTCAGCTCTGGAAGGGTCTAGAGCCTCCATTTTTGCACTCAGGTCTAAGTCCCATGGCCCTCTATCAGAATCCAGAGTTATTGGAGAAACTTTTTTTTTTTGCACAAAAAAAAAAACGTACAGTGGTACCCCTTATGTTTTTTTTTTTTGTGCAAAAAAAAGTTTCTCCAATAACTCTGGATTCTGATAGAGGGCCATGGGACTTAGACCTGAGTGCAAAAATGGAGGCTCTAGACCCTTCCAGAGCTGAGATATTGAGATATTTATAATGGCTCAATATCTCAGTATGTCATAAATATCTCATAAATATCTCAATATCTCAGCTCTGGAAGGGTCTAGAGCCTCCATTTTTGCACTCAGGTTTAAGTCCCATGGCCCTCTATCAGAATCCAGAGTTATTGGAGAAACTTTTTTTTTGCACAAAAAAAAAAACGACAGTGGTACCCCTTATGTTTTTTTTTTTTGTGCAAAAAAAAAGTTTCTCCAATAACTCTGGATTCTGATAGAGGGCCATGGGACTTAGACCTGAGTGCAAAATGGAGGCTCTAGACCCTTCCAGAGCTGAGATATTGAGATATTTATAATGGCTCAATATCTCAGTATGTCATAAATATCTCATAAATATCTCAATATCTCAGCTCTGGAAGGGTCTAGAGCCTCCATTTTTGCACTCAGGTCTAAGTCCCATGGCCCTCTATCAGAATCCAGAGTTATTGGAGAAACTTTTTTTTTTGCACAAAAAAAACGACAGTGGTACCCCTTATGTTTTTTTTTTTTTGTGCAAAAAAAAAGTTTCTCCAGTAACTCTGGATTCTGATAGAGGGCCATGGGACTTAGACCTGAGTGCAAAAATGGAGGCTCTAGACCCTTCCAGAGCTGAGATATTGAGATATTTATAATGGCTCAATATCTCAGTATGTCATAAATATCTCATAAATATCTCAATATCTCAGCTCTGGAAGGGTCTCAGAGCCTCCATTTTTGCACTCAGGTCTAAGTCCCATGGCCTCTATCAGAATCCAGAGTTATTGGAGAAACTTTTTTTTGCACAAAAAAAAAACGACAGTGGTACCCCTTATGTTTTTTTTTTTTTTGTGCAAAAAAAAAGTTTCTCCAATAACTCTGGATTCTGATAGAGGGCCATGGGACTTAGACCTGAGTGCAAAAATGGAGGCTCTAGACCCTTCCAGAGCTGAGATATTGAGATATTTATAATGGCTCAATATCTCAGTATGTCATAAATATCTCATAAATATCTCAATATCTCAGCTCTGGAAGGGTCTAGAGCCTCCATTTTTGCACTCAGGTCTAAGTCCCATGGCCCTCTATCAGAATCCAGAGTTATTGGAGAAACTTTTTTTTTGCACAAAAAAAAAAAAACGACAGTGGTACCCCTTATGTTTTTTTTTTGTGCAAAAAAAAAGTTTCTCCAATAACTCTGGATTCTGATAGAGGGCCATGGGACTTAGACCTGAGTGCAAAAATGGAGGCTCTAGACCCTTCCAGAGCTGAGATATTGAGATATTTATAATGGCTCAATATCTCAGTATGTCATAAATATCTCATAAATATCTCAATATCTCAGCTCTGGAAGGGTCTAGAGCCTCCATTTTTGCACTCAGGTCTAAGTCCCATGGCCCTCTATCAGAATCCAGAGTTCATTGGAGAAACTTTTTTTTTGCACAAAAAAAAAAACGACAGTGGTACCCCTTATGTTTTTTTTTTTTTGTGCAAAAAAAAAGTTTCTCCAATAACTCTGGATTCTGATAGAGGGCCATGGGACTTAGACCTGAGTGCAAAAATGGAGGCTCTAGACCCTTCCAGAGCTGAGATATTGAGATATTTATAATGGCTCAATATCTCAGTATGTCATAAATATCTCATAAATATCTCAATATCTCAGCTCTGGAAGGGTCTCAGAGCCTCCATTTTGCACTCAGGTCTTAGTCCCATGGCCCTCATATCAGAATCCAGAGTTTCAAGAAAATTGGAGAAACTTTTTTTTGCACAAAAAAAACGACAGTGGTACCCCTTATGTTTTTTTTTTGTGCAAAAAAAAAACTTCTCCAATAACTCTGGATTCTGATAGAGGGCCATGGGACTTAGACCTGAGTGCAAAAATGGAGGCTCTAGACCCTTCCAGAGCTGAGATATTGAGATATTTATAATGGCTCAATATCTCAGTATGTCATAAATATCTCATAAATATCTCAATATCTCAGCTCTGGAAGGGTCTAGAGCCTCCATTTTGCACTCAGGTCTAAGTCCCATGGCCCTCAATCAGAATCCAGAGTTTCAAGAAATTGGAGAAACTTTTTTTTTGCACAAAAAAAAACGACAGTGGTACCCCTTATGTTTTTTTTTGTGCAAAAAAAAAAGTTTCTCCAATAACTCTGGATTCTGATAGAGGGCCATGGGACTTAGACCTGAGTGCAAAAATGGAGGCTCTAGACCCTTCCAGAGCTGAGATATTGAGATATTTATAATGGCTCAGATATCTCAGTATGTCATAAATATCTCATAAATATCTCAATATCTCAGCTCTGGAAGGGTCTAGAGCCTCCATTTTTGCACTCAGGTCTTAAGTCACATGGCCCTCAATCAGAATCCAGAGTTTCAAGAAATTGGAGAAACTTTTTTTTTTTGCACAAAAAAAAAAACGACAGTGGTACCCCTTATGTTTTTTTTTGTGCAAAAAAAAAGTTTCTCCAATAACTCTGGATTCTGATAGAGGGCCATGGGACTTAGACCTGAGTGCAAAAAATGGAGGCTCTAGACCCTTCCAGAGCTGAGATATTGAGATATTTATAATGGCTCAATATCTCAGTATGTCATAAATATAATAATAATAATAATAATACATTTTATTTATAGGCGCCTTACATGACACTCAAGGACACCTTACAGACACAATAAAACAAATCAACAATAATCAAATACTCATTATTACAATATACAACCTTGGATACAAGTAAAAAAATAAAAATAAAATAAAATAAAAAATAAAATAAAAATAATCACATAAAAGCCTGCCGGAAAAGATGGGTCTTAAGGCGAGATTTAAAAACATGAATACTTTCACTGTTTCGTACATCCTGTGGCAGCAGGTTCCATAAATAAGGAGCTGCAAAACTAAAAGCCCAGGACCCCATAGAAGTAGTGTGGGTTCTAGGGAGAGCAAGAGTGAGCGAAGAAGACGATCTTAAAGTCCGAGATGGAGTATAGATATTAAGAAGGTCCAATAAATATGAAGGGGCAAGGTTATTGAGTGCTTTAAAAGTAAGAAGAAGAATTTTGAAATCAATACGATATTTTACCGGGAGCCAGTGCAAGTGTTTTAGTATGGGAGTAATGTGTTCAGCAAGGGGAGTTCTGGTAATGATTCGGGCAGCCGAATTTTGTACTAACTGAAGTTTATTAAGTACCTTAGAAGGCAATCCATAATAGAGACTGTTGCAAAAATCAAGACGGGACGTAACTAGAGCATGGACTAGAATTGACGTGCTCTTTACTGAGAGAGCTGGACGAAGTCTATTGATATTGCGTATATGAAAATAAGCAGAGCGGATGAGACTGTTGATATGTGCTTCAAATGAAAGAGTACTGTCCAAAATGACCCCCAGACTTTTAACTTGTTTAGATATAGAGACCGGTAGATCGTCAATTTTCACAGATGAGCATGAAGATTTAGACAGATTGTTTTTTAAGCCAACTAGAAGAATTTCAGTTTTACTGGTGTTAAGTTTAAGGAAATTTAAAGAAAACCATTCTTTAATCTCAGCCAAACAGTCTGAGAGGACAGATGGAGGAAAATCAGCGGAAGGTTTCGAGGACAGATAAAGTTGGGTGTCGTCGGCATATAGGTGGAATTGAATGCCAAATTTCCTAAAAATATTACCAAGGGGTAAAAGATAAATTATAAATAAGAGAGGACCCAATACTGAGCCCTGCGGGACACCTGTTTTGACATGCGAAGTCTTTGAGCAGAACTGCTTCAGCTGGACAAATTGAGTACGGTCCGTGAAAGTATGATTGAAACCAAGTCAGAGGGGTGCCAGTAATTCCAATAGTCTCCAATCTGTGCAACATAATTCTGTGTGATACAGTATCAAATGCTGCACTTAGATCTAGTAAGATTAAGATAGATAAAAGTCCAGAGTCAGCAGCTAACAATAGGTCATTAGAGATCTTAACTAAAGCAGTCTCAACACTATGGTAAGGTTGGAACCCAGATTGAAATTGCTCGTACAGACCATTGTGAGACAGGTGACTCTGGACTTGAGCTGCAACACACCTTTCCAAAATTTTAGAAAGGAAAAGGAAGAGTTGAAATGGGGCGGAAATTATCAAAGTTACTTGAATCAGCCCCTGGTTTTTTAAGTAAAGGAATTATCACAGCAGTTTTGAGTTGAGATGGCACAATTCCAGAAGTAAGTGAAGAATGTATAATTTCCATAATTAAAGGAGATAGAGAAGACAGGCAGGACTTAACCAAGTACGTTGGAATAGGGTCCAACTGACATGTGGTAGATTAACTTTTATTAATAATAGTACTTATTTCCTCAATGGTTGGTAGTTCAAAAGAGGTAAGCATAAAATTAGGAGGTTGATCAGAGCAAGGGTTAAATTGACAGCTATCTAACTTTGTCACAGACATTTGTTGATGAATGTTTTCAATTTTCCTTATGAAAAACGACATAAAACTTTCACAGAGATCAGCAGAGTAAAGATGTGAGGGAAAAGAATCTGGTGGTTTTAAAATATTATTTAACACAGAAAAGAGAGTTCTTGAATTCCCTTCACTAGAACTAATCACCCTGGCAAAGTAAGCAGTTTTAGCTGTAGTAAGGGCAACCTTATAGTTTTTCATATGCTCAGAGTACAGTTCTTTTATGCACCACGAGTCCAAGTCTTAACATATAATCGCTCCAGGCGTCGACCTTTAACTTTTAATATGCGTAGTTCCTGAAGTAAACCAAGGAGCAGACTTAACAAATGAAACCGACCTGGTTTTTAATGGAGCACAAACATCTAAGATAGTTTGCAAACCATTATTGTAATGTAGAATCAGGTCATCTGGGGTGGAATAGTGAACATTACTACAAAGGTTGGAAAATGATTCAGCAAAGATCGTAACATCAATGTTTTTTATGTTCCGGAATGAGATAGAACGGCATTGATTAGGCTTAAAAACAGGTAACTGAACATTAAACGACACCAACATATGATCAGATAAGGACAGATCAGAAGTAGTACAATTATGAGGAGTTACACCTGAACAACACACAAGATCCAGGGTATGACCTTTTACATGGGTAGGTGAATTGATAAATTGATGTAAGCCAAAGCCATCAAGACATGATAAAAAATCCTGTGTGGATACACTACCAGTATTATCAATATGAATATTGAAGTCCCCAAGCAGGATCACATTAGGAGACAGTGAAGAAATTAAAGTTAAAAACACAGAAAGTTCATGTAGAAAAACAGAGTTGGACTTAGGCGATAAACAGTAGCAAGTAATCGTAGGAATTGACCCAGTGATTTGCAATGTAGTAGATTCAAATGCGGTGTATTCAGGCATGGGTATTTCTGAGACTTTCCATTTATCATTATGTAATATTGCTAAACCTCCACCACGGCCCGATACACTGGGTTTGCAGATGTAAACATAGCCCGGGGGAGTAGAATGGTTAAGTTGAGATAAGTCATTACTTTGTTGCCACGTCTCAGTTAGGCAAAAAAAGTCAAACTTACGATCCGAGAGCAGATCATACACAAGAGGACCTTTGTTTGACAGCGATCGAATATTCCATAATCCAAAAGTAAGATCATTCTTACCGGCTTTTGTGTCAGCTGATCTCGGTAGCTTTTGTAACACACTGTGGTCCGTTGGCCGTGGCATATTCTCCGAAGGACGGGGGTTGGAAGACCAGAAAGACGATATGGGTTCTTGAAGTATCAGATACGGTATCCTCGTCGGGACCCCCGATGAATGTATTTACGTCGTGGATGATAAGCAATGTCCCGATGAAAGTGTAGAACAGGATGTGGCTTGCAGAGGCGAAAGCGCAGTTCAAACAGTTCATCCGCCGGATATTGATGAATTAAAATCACAGGACTGAAAACCAGAGATGATAAACCAGACGAATACAATCCAGGAAAGGGATTTAGTGAACTTCATATTCTCAACTGTTCTACTCAGCTCTGTCCGTGCGACAAGACCTAGCCAGTTAGACCGCTCCAGAAACAAAGTTTCCATGTAGATAGACTCTGGTTGTTATTGCAACTTTGACAATAAAACAGTAAAACATCCGCTACAGCTGAGATAAAAGCATAAAACAGCAATCAGTAAACGGTCCGGTCTGGTATTTATGAGATATTTATAAATATCTCTATAAAATATTCAATATTTAGCTCTGGCAAGGGTTAGAGCCTTCATTTTTGCACTCAGGTCTTAGTCACATGGCCCTCAATCAGAATCCAGAGTTTCAAGAAAATTGGAGAAACTTTTTTTTTTTGCACAAAAAAAAAAACGACAGTGGTACCCCTTATGTTTTTTTTTTGTGCAAAAAAAAAGTTTCTCCAATAACTCTGGATTCTGATAGAGGGCCATGGGACTTAAACCTGAGTGCAAAAATGGAGGCTCTAGACCCTTCCAGAGCTGAGATATTGAGATATTTATAATGGCTCAATATCTCAGTATGTCATAAATATCTCATAAATATCTCAATATCTCAGCTCTGGAAGGGTCTAGAGCCTCCATTTTTGCACTCAGGTCTTAGTCACATGGCCCTCAATCAGAATCCAGAGTTTCAAGAAAATTGGAGAAACTTTTTTTTTGCACAAAAAAAACGACAGTGGTACCCCTTATGTTTTTTTTTTTGTGCAAAAAAAAAAGTTTCTCCAATAACTCTGGATTCTGATAGAGGGCCATGGGACTTAGACCTGAGTGCAAAAATGGAGGCTCTAGACCCTTCCAGAGCTAAGATATTGAGATATTTATAATGGCTCAATATCTCAGTATGTCATAAATATCTCATAAATATCTCAATATCTCAGCTCTGGAAGGGTCTAGAGCCTCCATTTTTGCACTCAGGTCTTAGTCACATGGCCCTCAATCAGAATCCAGAGTTTCAAGAAAATTGGAGAAACTTTTTTTTTTGCACAAAAAAAAACGACAGTGGTACCCCTTATGTTTTTTGTTTTTTTTTTGTGCAAAAAAAAAGTTTCTCCAATAACTCTGGATTCTGATAGAGGGCCATGGGACTTAGACCTGAGTGCAAAAATGGAGGCTCTAGACCCTTCCAGAGCTGAGATATTGAGAATATTTATAATGGCTCAATATCTCAGTATGTCATAAATATTCTCATAAATATCTCAATATCTCAGCTCTGGAAGGGTCTAGAGCCTCCATTTTTGCACTCAGGTCTTAGTCACATGGCGTTTTTTCTCCAAAATAAAAACTCAAGGGTTTATTTCTTGCAAATGAAGAAATTAGGACAAAACTATTGTAATTCATTTTCCTATACAATAGTGTAAGTAAAATATACTTTTGAAATATTCATTTTCATTTATACAGTACATTTATAGGCTAGGCCTATATGGATTTTATGTAATAGGAATAATTATATAAATCATTATTACATTATTATAATAAACGTTTGGCATCCTAAAACAGACTGAGACTTTATATCATAACTAAAAAGATGTTTGATCCCTCTTTAATGTCCAGGTTCACGTCAAAGCTTTTCCTTTGTTCAATATCACAGTTCATGGGTTGAGGCCAGTTAAAGCTCTTAATTTTGAGCTCTCAAAGTGCACCAGATTGATGCATTTAACCTTAAAATGTACAAAATTTTCTTGCGGGGAGCATGCCCCCGAACCCCCTAGAGGGACAGAGGTCTCAACATAGTTTGACAAAATCATATGGGAAAGAACAGTAATCTATGATCTTTACTCCCAAAACAATTTTTTTTAAATCAGTAAAACTGTTATACTAATGCAAAATTAAAATGGGGAAAACTATACATTGGGCCTACAAGACATTGTGCCCAGGGGACATTGAGACGACCACCTAGTACTATCACCCCCCCCCCCAACCCAAATCTCACTCCAAGCAAAACTCAAAAGTTGGCAACCCTGCATAAAATAAGTTCGGAGACTTCAGACTTAAAGCCGACGGTCGACCAAATAAGGTTCCTCGGTGTGATACGCACGGATTCCGCGCCGTTGGCTGAAAATAGTCCTCGTCGGCTTTGTTTCGCCCGATTCGACATGTTCAATCGGCGTCAGGCCGTTGGGGGAAAGAGAGAACTCTGATTGGCTGTTCAGCTTAGTGAAAGAGTAAGTGCACGCGAATAAAACAAAACAGCAAGCAGAGAAGTCAAAACGGTAAATGATAGTTGGCTGTTCTTATGTTACGTCGAGTGTTCCTTAGCGAATATTTCAATATTAACATGAGCGGAGTGGAAGTGTTTAGCAGGATTGATATTCAAAACGGTAAAACACGCGATGCTGTGTTTAGCCTACGTTATGTGTATCTGCAGCCGGCAGCGTCAGTTTTCCTTTTTGAATGATGAATATATAGACTAATAATCTGCAGAAATAGACAGTTGGCTCAATAAACGCCGCGCAGAACGCATTCTAGCTGACAGTTCGCCTGTAGTTCTCCCGGTGTGTTCAAGTGCAGCTTTTTACCTCGAGCGGACGAGAGGCGACAACACAGATGGCTTTCATCAGCTAGTTCGTTGGCGTCGGCTTGGTGTGTTCCGGGCTTTATTATGTGCCATCCCAGAAACGTGCACTCTGCAAGCGAATGTCGTCTTGTGGTACCATCTCGAAAGAGGCACAAAATCTCTTTCTCGGACCTTTACCATGACTGTTCCCTGCTGATGGAATGATCTGCTGCCTAACCTCAAGCAGACCAGAGCAGCCGATTCTTTAGCCACCTTCAAGAAACGGCAAAGAGACGCATCTTTTCCGGCAGCACTTCGTCCAGTAACAACACTTTTCCCCCTATTTTTTAAATAAAAAATAAAAATACTGCATTAGATTAAACTGAGAGGGGTCATATCACTTGCACAATGTTGTCCTACTGTTAGTTGAACTGTAAAAGACTTTGCAAATGTGATTCAAGTCAAGTGGATTTTTTTCTGGTTTATAAACAACATTGAAAAATATAGCCTGCAAGGTATAACTTTTGCACATTCTTGTTCTTGTGATCTTAAAAACCCTTTTATCACAAGGCCTGTGCTTATGCTTGCAATTTAATTATGTAGAGACATAACATGCTAATCTGCTTATGTATGATTTTTGTTTTGCAATATTGAGTTGGATTTAAACAATTAAGGGAAAGCAACCACCAAGAACCCATTGGGCACTCCTTCAGCACTGCTGAAAAAGAAGCTTTCTAGAATAAATGTGGCTATTAAATTAAAAACATCCTTTTCTAATGCAGAAATATCCAAACATATTTTGTGCAACAATTAAAAAGGGATGATGTTTAGTAATGGGTCTGCTTGACTAAAACATATTTTAAGGAATTTTATAATCTACATTTTTGTTTCAAGGAGTCATGAGCAGAAAGAACACAACCATATTCATGTTCACAATTCACATACACATCACAAACACACTTGCAGGATTCATACGCACATACACTCGTTTACATATAAGTACACTCATTAATGAACGAGCATACCAATACAACATATGAAAAATATTGCTAGGTAAATATATCTAAACATACCAGTAATTAATTTTATTGCAAGAAATTAGCCGGTGATCATGTAACTCTGACACTGAAGTTTAATCAAAATGTCTGAATTTTTTCTCTCTCTTTTTCTTCTGCTTATTTTTGCAGCAGATCTAATACTGGATGCATTATTAATTTCACAAAAATGAAATGAAAAAAAATGTTTTTCAAATAATAGTAATATTAAAAGGTGCAATGTATTTATCATCTTAATGATAATTCATGAATCCAACATTCCACTCCACAACAGGGCACATAAATAGGTGGGAATTTAGTTAATTTACAAATGCTTCTCCTGATGTCCCATAAATCAACAGTACATCAGGGACTGAGTATGCAATCTCACACACTCAGTAGGGGTATTTAGATATGGAGATGTAGATAATAAAGATACTCTGGTAGGTTATGCGCCCTGGTCTGACAGCGTAGTGGCTTGTACTCGAAGTCGCACCAGGCCAGGCCAGTCTAAAGGCTTTACTGTGAAAATGATGCCTCTTCCTGCTTCGTCCTTGATGCCAAATGGCATCACTCCATTTCTCCTCCTTGCTCCAGGATAGTGAAGGATGTGTGGTCTTGGAGAACGCCTGACTCAGAGAAAGCTGACAGACGGGCCACGTTGTGGTGAGCTGGTATGCCAAGAGGAAGAGTGAGGAGCTTATACTGGAGCAAAGGAAAAGAGCCAGCGGAGCCACAGCCCAGTCTGGAAGTGCAAAGTCTGTCAGCAGGTGCTGGGGTCAAAGCAAGACAGCAAATGGTCAATATCCATGATAAAAAAAAGGGAAAATCTTGTGAGAAAGCATGTGGCAAGTACTTAAGAATTGTTCTTTTTGTATTCATGGTCGGTTTAAATATAGGTTTAAAAACATTTACTATTTTTCAAGGAAAATTTAAAAGGGTTAGTTCACCCAAAAATAAAAATTAAGTCATTAATTACTCACCCCCATGCTGTACCAACCCCGTAAGACCTTCGTTCATCTTCGGAACACAAATTAAGATATATTTTTGATTAAATTTGAGAGCTTGATCACTCCTCCATAGGCTTCCTAAGGGACTAGAACTTGATGGCCCATAAAGTCATTAAAGAAAATGTTTAAATATTCCATGTGCCTACAGCGGCTCAATTATAAGTTTATCAAGCGACGAGACTACTTTTTGTGCGAAAAAAAACCATAAATAACGACTTTATTCGACTATTCTATTACTTCCTTATGGGCCTTGAGATGAGAGTAGAGAGATTTCCAAAACGCATGCACGAGAACTGAGAAGAGGACGTTCTTCTTCCAATACTTCTTGTTACCGGCTGCTCACCGCTTAGGAGTATTACCGCCAAAATTCTGAAATATCTTAATTTGTGTTCCGAAGATGAACGAAGGTCTTACAGGGTTGGTACAGCATGGGGGTGAGTAATTAATGACTTGATATTTTTGGGTGAACTAACCCTTTAACTGTGACTAGAGTGTGTACTTAAAAAGATTTTTCAACGTTTTCACATTTTTAATGAATTATTAGATCAGTTTTTTGGGGAACCACTATTACTACTACTATTAACAGTGACAAATCAAAAAGGCAATTATGGATGAATGATTATAGATTTGGACTTTTTGACAGGAAGGCAGCGAAGGGTTAGGATAATGAAGACTTACTGAACATTTTATACATTTATATAGTATACATTTATTCAACTTTAAAATAATATAATTCTATTAATCCTTTGAGTAATTACTGTGAGACTGGGAAAATTGATTGAGATTTGAGGAATCACCACTCTTTGAGTGGACAAAAGACCTTGCTTCAAATTAACATCGTCCACTATTGAGACAAAGGTCCCCAATCATCCTAATCTACATTTCCCTCATCCCCCACTCTTGCAGAGATCACCCAAACTCACACAAGAATCTATATGGTTTAATGTGAACAACTATCATACAGTTTTATAAATATTTGACATTTTTTTAAATGTCTCAGTGCGACTGGTACAAATGTCTAATTTGTGTGGTCTGGCTATGTAATGAAATGCAACTAGAGATCTGGGGCCGTATTCACAAAGAATTTTATCTTACCACTTAGGAGTACTCCTGAAATCGCACTAAAAATATTTTAGCTAGGAGTTTTCTCTTAAAGTTATTCACAACACCTTTCAGACCTACTCTTTTTAAGGAAAAATGACAACTCCTAAACTAAAGAGCTGAGCCTTCGTCTGCTTCGAGCTGAGCTGCCTGAGACAAGACTGGCCGCCAGGCTGCTGACGGTCGACCTCCATTGGCCAGCAGCGCGGACGCAACATCTAGCCTTTCATATACATATCTATGGTGGGCAGGTGCCGGCCGTCGCCACATTGGGCAGTGCGTCACCTCTCGTCACCATAGATATGTATATAAAGGCTAGATGTGTCGTCCGCGCTGCTGGCCAATGGAGGTTGCCGTCGACACCTGGCGGCCATCTTGTCTAGGTCAGCTGCGCTGACTCATAACGATTGTTTTAATGGTACATGTACTATATTAATAACCATAACTCTGAAAATCTTCACCAATTTTCAAACGGTTTGGTTTTTATTAAACGTCAGAGATGTAGCTATGACACACGTACTTACTATGAAAATAAGTGTAAAGAAATAATCATCCAGATAATTATAGCCTCGTTAATAGCGTCTGTAAAAACCAAACCGTTTGTAAGAAACCAAACCGTTGTAAATCCGTCAAGATTTCAATAAGATAGAGTATTTGTGTTCGTGTTCACCACTCATCTTAGTCAGCTTACCTGTGACAAGATGGCCGCCGGTGATGACGATAAGCTCCGCGCAACACATCTAGCCTTTATTTACATATCTATGCTCGTCACACTACCGGATAAATTACAATGGGCAGATAGGCGGGACGCGGGTGGAGCTGAGATACTAATGCTATGCTACTGCCCTCCGCGCTGAAATTGAAAAAGTAAAGCCAATGGTTAAGTTCATGTTTTGGCCCTTCGAAATATTATAAAGTGAACCCGTAACTAAAAGTGAGACTATTTACTTTGCTTTTTTATCAACTTTATTAATCTCACAAGGGGCAATTAAGTGCATGTATACAAGTACTTAACACAGATCACACACATTTCTCACAACATTCAAGCAATCAACTATGTGCATTGCGATGCATTATTATTCTTGGAGGGACTGGTGCAGACATTTTTGAGGGCAGGGGTCTCAAGTGAAAAAAAAGGGCAAAAATGTTTAGTTTTTAGTAATTTTAGTAATCTAAGTTTTTTAACAAAAAAGTATATATATATATTAACGCAACTCCTGACTTTTCATAAAATGTATTAAAGTTAATTTTATCTTCCTCAAATTCACGCAATTGTTTCATCTTCAAAAGATGTCTACAAAATAATCAGTTCACACAGAAACCAATGTTCTCCCTAGTATTCACCAGGTTTATTGAGCAGCAAAAGGAAACCATGCCACAATGTTCATGTTTTCTATGCTACTAGTTTCAATCAAGTATATATTTGATACACCTGATAGTGACATGGACTTAGTTTCACATTTGAGGGAAGACTGTATCATCATCATCAAATAAAACCTTCAAAATCCACATTTAGATGGAGTTTGTTTTAAACCTACTATCCTCCATCTGTTTGCATCTGTAGATTTCCTCTAAATTCACCAATTTAGATTTCTAAATTTCAGGGGAAAGACTATTGATGTATGCAAGTCATTAACTTTAATAATAAGAATTTAAGGCCATAAAAAGTCATAAAAACGTCCGGATTTTCCATACAAGGTCATAAATTACATTCAGCCAAGTCTTAAATTTATATTTTTGTATTCAATTTCGAGTCAATATCGCCAATGCTCGATATCAATATCGAGTTCGATAAATGTTCAATAATGTTTATGTGCCAAAAGCGGAACGAAACTCACTTGAACTGCGCTGTCTCACAGGACTGTTTATGCCGGTTCAAAGTCCAAACGCGAGCTACGGCCATAGCGTTAGCCCCACTAGCGGCGTCAGGCTCACTAGAGCTGACGCGTTAAACTCTCCATCGGCGCTTTCAAGATCACTGATATTTAGGTACACACTACTCAATATATTTGTTTGACAGGGAAGCTGTGCGCCAACAGAAATATGTATTACTTTTCAAAAATTTAAAAAGCACCCCAACGAAGAAAAAGGGCACTTTCTCTCCACTGAATAAGAGGGGCAGGTATTGCTCAAGCCCCCTTTGTTCAATGTCTATCTGTGTGCACGTGCCTGCTGCTAGTTAGAAAATATATTAGTTACTTACAATATTGCTCTAAGCTTGTGCATGTGACAGTGATTCAAGGCAAACACACATGTCAGTCGGCATCTCACGTCAAGTTCGTAAAGAGCTTTAATTCAGTCCATTTTACAATCTGATTTTGGCCGCCTCTCAGTTTCTCAGATGGGTCAAACCAAAGATATTACCTCAGAACTTCAAATAAATGAACTAGAAATCCGCGCTCATTCATTGCACGATGGCGAGAACAGGCTGAAATAATCACATCCATTAGTGCACGCGAGGGAAACAGCTGGAAACACAGCGCTGACTGTCTCTCCATAATCGAACACGACGGAATCCAACGGCGTGCACGGGCGAAGGTATAATACATGTATTAAATTGTATGAAATAATCCCGGAAAAAGCACAAACACAGCTGAGGGAGACGCTAACAGACCGCAGACTAAAGCTAGCAGAGAAAGCAGTGGCACCTGTCACTCAGGTGGCCACGCACTTAATTATGCAGAACTTTAAGGCTTAAATATAATTTAAACAGATGAGTTGTAAAAAAAATCACCCCTCACAGTTGTCATGAAGGGGACAATGAGCTCTATAGACCAAAGCCACTTTTTGCTCCAGGCTGTAAACATGTTTTTTTTCTGCTGTAAGAGAGAGACGGGGAGGTTGCCGCTTGGTTAGGAGCTACTTTTAGCCTTAAAATTCTTTGTGAATACGGCCCCAGGACCTTTTCTGTATTTTCAGATGAGCCCATGAGGCTGGAGTCCGCGAGACTTTCAGCTTCAAGTAGCCTATTTCCTAATGTCGGGTTCGTCTTCTCTTTATTCCAGAATATTTGATGTTTTGTATTGATTATCTTTGAAGTGATGTTAAATTTACCTGACATAATAAATTGTTACATTTGATGATTCTAACTGACTTTGATATTATTTCATTAGAGTTAACAGGAATTAGTCCAATTTTTGCTTATATTTAATGATGCACAGATATCATATTAAACCTCACTTAAGGGGTCAGATGAAATAACGAGAGAATATATATGAAAAATGTATTGCATTTAATCAAAATACTTTGCCATCGAGAAAAGACCGCAGATCGGATGCCAAATTTTTGGCCGATCCTTGGGCTTCACATTACATTACAAACAGTTCTCACCCTGAGATTGCGTCCTCTTCTGATAGCTGGTGGGGCAGGGTGTGTCAAGACACTGGTAACCCCCCCGTGTGTTAAAGCACATTTGGTTTGGTCCACACTGGACGCCTTGCACTGTGCACTCATCAACATCTGCAAGGAAATTAGATTTTCAGACTGTTTATTGCATGTAAAAAGAGTTTATGAAGCCATAATTTATCAGTATCATCAAGCATAAAAAAATGTTAAAGACTCACCTTTGCATGTTCGGCCATTGGATAATAGTTGGTATCCTGCGCGACAGGTGCACTGGTAGCTTCCTATTGTGTTTCTGCACTCATGCTGGCAAGGCTTTCTAAATGCACATTCATCGATATCTTTTAAAAAGATTGAAAAAAAATCTGTTAAATTACAGTCTTAAATATATGATTTAAAAATGAAGCATAAATAAAACAATACAATTAAATGAAATAAATAAAACAAAATAAAAGTCATTATGTTACACACCTATGCAAGTCCCATCCTTGCTGGTATACCCAACTGGGCATTCATGCCTGGGAATGACGTGAAGATCCGAGGTGCTCCGGTAAGACTGAGAGGCGAGTGAGGTAAGGTCTCTCTAAAGTGGATACCAGCTGGGGCCGCAGCCTGGCTTGTACCCGAGTACTGTTGGTAAAGATGTGCCTCTCTCAAGCCCAGCACAAGAGCGGCCATCACCCAAAAGAACAGTCCCCGGAGAGCACAGACAGCGGAAGCTGCCTGGAACATTACTGACACTGAAAAGCACAAGGGCTGGGCACCTGTGCACATTCGTCAATATCTGCAAAGCCAAAAATAACTTAAATTAGACTTACTTCAACAAAGCTGGACATTTACTATACATGAAAGAGTTTCAGATGCAAAAGCCTCTAAATGCCATTTTAAATTTTCTTTTGAAAATGACAATTTTTATTAAGCTTGTATATTTAAGTTCAGTAATTTCACTTAAATGACAATTAATAGGTAATCTTCATTGCCATTTAAGTGAAATTACTGAACTTAAATATACAAGCTTCATAAAATGATCATTTTAGAAAGAAAATTTCAAATGGCATTTAGAGGCTTTTGCATCTGAACTCTTCACATGTTAATTTACATAGTTTAATCATGTGAGTGTCAGCCAATTCACTGACTTCCACTTGTTTGGAAATATCACATTGTACTGTTAATGTATATGTGTGGCATTCCTTGATTATGTTCATGAACTTCACCTAAGCATGGACGACCCAAGCCTTGAGAGCGGTAGCCTCTGAGGACAAACAGCATCCATACCCACCAACCGTGTTCTGGCAGATTTGACTGTAGCGACACATGTGACTGCCGTCCTGACATTCATCTATGTCTGTGAGCAACAGAAAGGCATGTCTCATTTCAAACATTCCCATTGGTTAAGGTAACAGGGTTTAAATTGAGTGACTTCTTACCCACACACACTCCATTTTCTGCTGTGAGTCAGTGCCAGCTGGGCAGCTGTCAAAACACTGATATCCTCCATCTGTGTTTCGGCACTGTCTGTGTGCTGGACATACGTTGCCTCAAACACTCGTTTATATCTGATTATAAACAAGCGTAAATTATTTTAAGCAAAAAACAAGCTTACTAAGCTACAGTATTGATTATGTTGATGCTCAATATTGCCAATATCATCTATGTATGTGTATTCATATGAATTTCTGGCACAGCAAACTGAAAATAGAAAATGTATTTAAAGAGATAGTTTACCCCCAACACAATTCTTTCATCATTTATTCAGCCTTTGATTTTATGTTTCTTAAGAATGAGATGAGTATCTGTAAATGATGACCGAATGGATTTTCATTTTTGGGTGAACTATCCCTAATACTTTAAATATGATGTACAATTTTAATATTAGAATTGAATAATATTCAGCTACCAATAAAGTATAATACTCTACATTTCTCCCACAGTCAATATTATATAAAAGTAAGGTTCCACTGTAAATTAGGTGTACTTAAATCGAAGAAAAAAAGAAAAACAACAACAACTGTCTACTAAATGTTCTTATTGTGTTCATGTATTGCCAAAACCTGTCTACCACCAAAGAGGTGGATATACGAGGAAGTTTAGGGTCACATTTCATGGAACTAACAACAAACGGTGTGAAATTCAATTTAGTTTTACAAACACTGACCCAGGCAGCGATGTCCCACCAGCTGGTATCCTGGGTGACAGGTGCAGCGGAAGGAGCCTAAAGTATTGAAACACTGCTGCTGGCATGGAGACACTGCTGATTCTTGACACTCATCCACATCTGAAGAAAAATATCTGTCAGTTAACCTTTATCTTTGGTTCCTGTGTCTAGAACAATCACTTTTACATTCAGTCTAATGTTACAAACCTGATAATATTGAGCTTCATCAGTGGAAGACTCAATGAATGTTCAACACATTGTTGACTTGAGCAGTAAATAAAGGTAATCAATTCTCCATCCATTAAACATGCTGGGAGTATGAACCAAATGCTTTTACATATAAAATGATAGTAGTCAAGTTAACCTTCACAGCTGGTGCCAACTAAACTGGGTTTGAAGCCTAGGCCACACTTGGCTTGACAGCGATACGTCCCAATGGTGTTAACACACTGCTGGTTGGGGTGACACAAGTGGGAACCTTGGCTGCATTTGTCAATATCTGAATCCAAACAAAATAACTCCATTTAAAAAAATAAAAAGACATTCCAGTTTATTTTGCTGCTATCATCTGGGAACCTTTTAACTTTATTATGGATAGTGCCATCAAAATACTGAGTTTAAGTTAAAGGGTTAGTTCACCCAAAAATGAAAATTAAGTCATTAATTACTCACCCCCATGGTGTACCAACCCCGTAAGACCTTCGTTCATCTTCGGAACACAAATAAAGATATTTTTGATTAAATCTGAGAGCTGGATCATTCCTCCATAGACTGCCTAAGGGACTGGCTCTTGACGGCCCATAAAGTCATTAAAGAAAATATTTAAATATTCCATGTGCCTACAGCGGCTCAATTATAAGTTTATCAAGCGACGAGACTACTTTTTGTGCAAAAAAAAAAAATAACGACTTTATCCGACTATTTCCATATTACTTCCTTATGGGCGCATGCGCAGAGAACTGAGCTGACCTCTACGGCCCTGTCCCAATATCCGCACTTGCGCCCTTGTGCCCCTCAATGCGCGTTCTCGCTAAGGGGTGCAAGACCGTAGGGTGTCCCGATCCTCTAATAGTGTTCTCCAGGGGTGATCATAAGGGCACTTAATGCACCCTTTTTGCAAGTGCGCATCAGACCTCACTTTGATGTGGGATATTACCCAGAATCCTTGTAGTGTTGTGACGTTTCAAACAGCTAACCAATGGCGGAGAACGGTTGCTATGGCGACTGTTCGGGAGCGCAAACTCCGACGGAAAGGAAGCCGGTGTGGTGAAGTGTTCTTTCAAGGCCACGAAATGTAAAAATATTAGTGTTATTAAGTTACGAAATGTAGTTTTAAGAGTTATTCACTCAGAGAATAAAGTTTAAAGCTCGAATCTGTGGTTTATCTTATAAAGATAGCACCGATTTAAAAAAATTGATCTGACGTTTTGGAGTTCAGGTGACTGATGGCAATCTCCAGTGGTTGAACATGAGCTATAAATCGGCGGGTGTATATCTAACGGGGTGGGCGATCTTTGGTCTCATTAATCTATTATTTGTTCCCTGGCAAATCGTAGGGAAAGTGAAGTTTTATAACTATATTTAGGCTATTTAACTGTAACGTTGTAACGTTAGCCTTTTATATTTGACTGAATCTTTTAACTTGCCTTATTTCTTGACTTGTACAGCTTCTTATACTTTTTAGGCTACTTATACTTTAATAACAGCTATTGTCTGATCAATAAAACTGAAATTTAACAAAAAAGACAGGGTTGTGTCATTTGATTTCATTTAAGAATATTTCAATATATAGCCTATATAACCAACATGTATTTTTTCATGAATGGGATGGGAAGAATTTTATTATCAATTTCGATAATAACAATTAAAATTGCATTTCGAATTCGCTGTTGAATCGTTAAGGCAGTATAAGCTCAGGTAAACCTCAATCACAATTTATCTTTGCCAAAAGTGTTTTAATATTAATAACATTTTAAAGAGAAAGGTTTGGTAGCTAAGAGTTAAAAAGATATCGATATTTTTCATTCAAAGGATTGTGTCATATTACAGCTATTATAAGCAGCACACACATTAGCCAAATTAACAGTGTTTGCTGATCACAACAGAACTGACGAGATGTCTAGTGCTAAAACTGTCCCAATTCTGCTCTTCACAGCTTTCGGGCTCTTGCGCACTTCCTTCGTTAAGTGCACTTTCAACAAGTGTCCACTTCCAGGAAGGTCTTAGGGCTCAAGTGAGAATTGGGACTGGGCCTATGGAGCTGACGACGTTCTTCTTCAACTACTTCTTGTTACCGGCTGCTCACCACTTAGGAGTATTACCGCCACCTACTGTATAAGATGATGATCCATATATAAGGCGCTCCGGAGTCCGGATTATAAGGCACACTGTCGTTTTTTGAGAAGAATAAAGGCTTTTAAGTGCGCCTTATAGTGCGGAAAATACGGTAATTGAAAAGTGTATGTACAGGGCAGATCTTCCTCTGCTTGTAAACAGAAAGTTTTGCGCTTCCAGCTATATCAGCACATCATCTTATACGGTAGGTGGCAGTAATACTCCTAAGCGGTGAGCAGCCGGTAACAAGAAGTAGTCGAAGAAGAACGTCCTCATCTCAGTTCTCGCGCATGCGTTCTGGAAATCTCTTCAACTCTCGTCTCAAGGCCCATAAGGAAGTAATGGAATAAGTCGAATAAAGTCGTTATTTATGTGTTTTTTTCGCACAAAAAGTAGTCTCGTCGCTTGATAAACTTATAATTGAGCCACTGTAGGCACATGGAATATTTAAACATTTTCTTTAAATGACTTTATGGGCCGTCAAGAGCCAGTCCCTTAGGCAGTCTATGAAGGAGTGATCCAGCTCTCAGATTAAATAAAAAATATTTTTATTTGTGTTCTGAAGATAAACGAAGGTCTTGCGGGGTTGGTACAGCATGGGGGTGAGTAATTAATGACTTAATTTTCATTTTTGGGTGAACTAACCCTTTAAGCTAAACAGACAGTTTCAGATGCTTCTTTTGTGCTGAACCGAAACATCTCCAAAAACAGATGATTTACATGTGAATTTGACTAAAAGTCTAATATAAATTGGAGAATTAATGACTAACATGGATCTGACCTTGGCAGGTGTTTGACTCGGTAGAAATGGTGAATCCAGACGGACACGCACAGGAGAAACCGCCCATGATATTATTACACACAAGTGTGAGCAGGGAGAGTCAACAGCACATTCATCCTCATCTAAGAAAAAAAAAATCATTCTGATCACATTCTGTAATAAGTTTTGTATAAATAGAGGTGAAAGAATGTGGACTTCTATAGCTAGTATTCAGCAGAATTTTTTTGGAAACATACCGGCACAGTAAGATGCCGTGTCCAAGACAAAACCTTTTGGACATGTCTCTCCATCACCCTCTACACAGAAATAAAACATTGATTATGTCATTTTGAATTGAGTTATGTTTTATTAAAAAAGTTATATTATGAAAACACACTATTTTACACAATCAAATGAAAAACTGTATCATGGACTGACCTGGTATGAGTAAGCTGGCAGTCATCTTGAACTCCAGGCTGAGAGTGAAAACACTGTAGGTGCCACTAATTCCTGTCAGTCTGAGGAGCTGCAGCAGGGGCCCCTGACGATCTCTGGGCCCTCAAAAACCACAGAATGATTGCAGCGCAGGGTCATGGGAGCCCCATCCCATATGTGATTCTGTGAGGACCAGGAATAAAGCTGCCCGGAGCCTGTCTGCACATACGACTCATCAAACTCCTAATGAAAAGAAGAAAATAAAACAAACTTCATTTAACTAAGTTAACTATCCCTTTTAAAGGCCAATTCACACTGCACAGTGTTTTAGTTTTTGTTTTGGTTCGATTATATGTGTTATCCCTGTTGCTGTTGGTCGGGGGAATGTTTTCACCTGATTGAACATGTTTAATCAGTGTTTGTCTGGCGACTTGGCGTCTGTTGGGGCAGTGTGAACATGTCAGTTATTTTTCATAAAATTGTAATCCAATGACCAACTTGTTTGTTGGCGTTTGTCTTTGGGGTGTGGAAGAGTGTTTCTAATTACACAAAGGTATTTAGTTAAGTATTATGACCTACTTTTCTAACAATATACTGTACACACACTACCAGTCAAAAGTTCAGCGTCAGTAAAAAAAAAAAAAAAAACAACAAACAAAAAAATCTATTTGAAAGAATGAAATTGATATTTCATTTTAGCAAGATGCAAATGTATACACAGTACAATATATAACATTACAAAAAAATTGTTTATAAAAGAAATTGTATATCCATTAAAAAGTGTATCATGGCTTCAAGTCTGAAAGGGATACTTCACCAGAAATGAAAATTCTGTCATCATTTACTCACCCTGAACTCATACACAGTTTCTTTCTTATGCTGAACACAAAGGAAGATATATTGAAGAACGACTGGAACTTTGGCACCATTGACTTCCATAGTATTTTTTTTTTCTACTATGGAAGTCAATGGTGCCAAACAAATGTTTGGATCCAATCGTTCTTCAAAATATATTCCTTTGTGTTCAGCAAAACAAAGAAGCTCATACAGGTTTAAAACAACTTGAGGGTGAGTAAATAATGACAGAATTTTCATTTTTGGGTGGAGTATCCTTTTAAGCAGCACAATTTCAATTTTGACAATAATACTAAATATTTCTTGAGCACCAAATCAGCATATTGGAATGATTTCTGTGATTTATGTGACACTGAAGACTGGAGTAATGATGCTGGAAATTCAGTTTTGCTATCACAGAAATAAAATTACATTTTTAAATATATTAAAATAGAAAACATTATTATCTTAAATTATAAAAACATTTCACAATAGTATACAATATTTCACAAAATACTGTTATACAGTTTAAATAAGTCAAATAAATGCATAAGAAAAACTCTTAAAACTCTTTAAAAGTTTTGTACCTAAATAAAGTTCTGAAAATCTTACATCCGTGAGTGTGAAAGACTAACCTGTAGATTGAGATTAGAAGTCAAAAGCATAGGAGGAACAAACGCCGTTATAACAATGTCCACTAAAAGAGTCCCTTCTGCATCCAGACCTCTGGCCACATGAGTCAGCTTTAAGACCTCTCCTGTCATTCCAAGGCAGAAGACACATTCAGTGGGTAGAATCCAAAATGCAGTCCCTCAGCAGTAATTCTGTCCCATACAGTAGGTAGACAACCAGAATGTGTTTTTTACCGCCGCAGTTTTGCCACGGCGGTAAAAGTTGAGGTGTATTTGCTGCCTTTGGCCGCTAAGAGGCGCTACAATCACAGACTTTGAAAATTGTCCGTTTTTTGTGTAATCTACAGCTGCGCCGCGGCTCTTTCAGAGCGATTGAAAGTTGGTAGCAGATTAATTCAAGTGAAACGTAGTTAAATTAATTAATTAATCACAATACTGAAATTAAATTGAAAAAATAATGAAACCTTAAAACATTGCAGTCGAAACACATTAGGCTACATCAATGAGGCTTTACAGTCGTATAAGACAATAATGCATTAGCAGTCTAACGATAGCTGTGTGGTTAACGCATCATCCTCAACCTCATAGACCTTCAATCGACGCGAGAGTCGAACCTCGTTACATGCTGTTGTCCGACAGCTTTTATGTTTTACCGTTCTTAACTTAAATAGGTAGCTGTTTATTAGCGAGTTTATTTACTTAAAGTGTCCGACATAATTTGCCACTTCTCATTGAGAGCTCAGGTCGCAGATAAATTCAAGATTAACACTGTAGCCGCTATACTTGGGGACGGGTGAGACATGTCCCGACCACTTTTGGCCAGGGTCCACTTTTGAAATCGTAGCTAACAGCATTCGTTTTATTCGTTTGTTAAATTAGAGGCGATCTAGTGCTGAAATGTGTTGTGTTCACTTCGACCCCCGCTGCAATCCGTTGTGGAGGTTTCATTCGTTCCGGTGAAATCACAAATCAAAACAGGCTACACACAACGTGTCCCTGCTTCTCGTACATTTTCTTTTTACCCTCATCAGAACCAAGAATGTTTTTCAGTGGTAGTATATCAATACACATACGAGTTTTGATGAGGGGGAAAAACTATACGAGTGCGGATTAGAACCCAGAACCTCCGACACGCTTGGTAAAAATTCTGCCACTGGACCATTACTGCACATTACTCTCATTCGTCAATAGCGTCATTGAAAGCACCCAATTTATTTTCGCTGAATGTGAGATAGGCCTATTTTAACTTTTGATTAATAATTTTCTGCTATAAAAGTTTATATTCTAGTTAAAGACATTCTATTTAAAATGAAGGCTACTTTTACATAATTACGTTTTGCTTTCGCCAAATGGCCCTTTGCGCCACCTGGTGGTCATTCGCAACTGACTTTGAAATACGGCTGGTTTATTTTTGCCGCGGTAGATTTACCGTTTACTGTTACCGTTACGGTAAACGACATTATGGTTGTCCACCTACTGTACAACCACAGACATGTTAAATAGCAAAGTAGCATGCATGGACAACTGTAACCTGTGTACAAACTCCAGTTGAGATTCCTGTCTGAACTGCCCTTCAGTGAAGGAGAAGCCGTTCTGGGTCTCCGGTGACTGATACACAGTCGTCCAGTAAATCGGGGCAAATGCGGACACCAGTACTCGCAACAAAGGACCTAAAAAGTGTTTTATTGCATTAATGTAACATGTTTATGGCAGAGAAACAACAATGTTAATTCAAAGTTGCTGAAAACAGAAATGCTGGTACTTTCTTATGTGCTTATGCCAGCACCCCCTATCAATTATCCAGTTCCCTTACATGTGAATGGCCCCTGACTGAGTTCGAGTCAGCACTCGGCACCGCTGCTGATTAGCACAATATCTGCACAGTACCAAGATGCCTGTAATTATGTTTATTTACAACTAGAGTGCCAAAGGTTGTGGACTGCAGCGTATATATAATTACTAAAAGCCAAATAACAGATTTGATTTGACTGAAGAGAGGGCATATTATTATCATAGAGAGCAATTCATTCATTCATTCATTCATATCACTTTCCTAGAGAGCAAAAAAAGTAATCTGAAGTAGAAATTAGCCTAAAGTATATATCAGTAGGGTTGGGTATCGGTTGAATTTGAACGATTCTGATTCCAATTCCTTGTTTCGATTCCGGTTCCTAACGATTCTCGATTCCGATTCTTTTAAGAGGCAGGGTCAAAAAAGTTTAGCTAACCTTGCTAACCAATGGTCTTTCTGAAGGAAATACTCCTGTCACAAATACTCCTTTTGTCACAAATTTTGCATTTTGCAGAGATTTCGTTATTTTTAGAAAAGTGAAGCCACACTTTGGACCGCCGACGTAAGCTACTCATGTTCGACTCGCGCGGTGATGCCAAAACTTCCGGTAGACGCTTCTTTGTTGGTGTTGTTCAGCGGTTTCTTCTTTCGGTCGGCGGACTGTGAATATCGAAACTAGCAATCGAAATTTTAACTTCTGAACGATTCCGGAAAAAGCGAAAAGTTAGTCCCGGTTCCAATCGAGATCTTGATTCTCGATACCCAACCCTATATATCAGTGTTGAAGAAATGCAACAGTTACAGATTTTACATTATAATTTGTATTATGTGGCTCATGGCAAATAGCAGCTAATCAGCAAGGAGCAGCCAAAAAATGCAACGTTTACAAATTTGACATTCTAAATTTAATTAAAGGTGCTCTAAGTGATGTCCGGTGACGTGACTTCTTGTTGACGTTTAGTAAAGTATTTTCAAACAAAACGGAGGCTATAGACCCTCCCTCCTCATCATCTGCACACTGACCCCCTGAAACCCCACCCCCGAGGGCCTTCTTGTCAGTTATTGGCTGGAACAGTTTGTTATGTTTCGTGGAACGGGTTGCCGCAGTTTGTTTTTGTTGCCATTTGTGGAGCCTGGGTTGTCTGCATCAGGCCGCGTTTTCAGCAAGCGGATAGTGAGGAGATGTTTGCTAAACATCGTGTGACATCGCTTGGAGCACCTTTAAAGTCACATGATAATACAAAGTTTAAACCACCACACTTTTCAAAAAACAAATAAACAAATAAAACCATTATATAATCATTATAGGCCAATTAATGTTTATCCAATTGATTTTAAAAATGGTGTTAAGAGTACTGAGATCAAGAATGTTGAGACCCACCTTCTGAAAGGGTTCTAAAAATTGTTTTTCGCTTTATATATTCAGTCCTGTTTTTTTCAAATGAACTTAAATATGGCCCTGCCAATATCTGTGCACATTTTTACATAACAGAGTTAACATACAAGGAGAGAGCAGGATATACCAGCCTCGAAATTCCCTCAGCCTTGGAAGGTAGGATAGACCGGTTTGTCTGAGACCAGCAATTATATAGCAATTTTTGCTTTATGCAAACAAGCAAAAAAAAATATTTTACTTATACATCCAGAATACCCATTGCACGACTATGGACAAATTTACAAATCAACATAAAATCTTACTTATTGACCTAAAATTGGAAAAGTATAAATATATATATTGTGATTTATTTGTTTTATAATATTTCTAAGTATTGATTTTTGTAATCTTGGAAAGAAAAACTATTTATTTTATCAAGGATAGTAACACGAGTTATGTTTGGGATCAACTCGCAAAAATTATGTTTTCCCCTCCCCATGGCATGGGAAACATCAAAGTTCTCACAAAAATGATATTTTCCCCTCCCCAATGCACAGGAAAGAATTATTCAGTAGGGGATATAAAACCATTATCAGTGTTTCCGCTACATTCATTCTCCCGTGGCGGGCCGCCACACTTAAAATCCTCCCGCCACGGCTGCAGCTTCTCAGTGACGTCCGATATTCTGCATAGTAGCCTAGGTATTGTGTTATTTTGTTAAGCCCCACTAAAGGCATAAAAACTTTGTAAAGCACAATCAAGTTTTCACACTATATTCCAAGACTTCTAAAGTCATTCAATAGCATAATGTGTGGTAAAATTTATATTTTAGTTGCTAAGTTAAAGTTAACGGAAAGTCATCTCGCCTCAGTCATCTCCATTCAGCATTCACACAGCGCATCGCGTTCGGTTTCCACAGTAACACGACAACACTCTCTTCAAGATCAATGTTCCCATTATTATACTTTATTTGTAGATAAAGCATAAGGTCTATGGTTTACATAAAATGACTTTATCTTGCTGGAGTGGAGTTTATTGCCCTTTCTACATCACATTCCCTTCTCCGGGTGTATGTTAGATTACAGCACTGGAGTCGAGAGTGCTATTGTTCTTCATGCGCACTGAAATTTACAACTGTTAAAAGAAAAGGCTCAAAAAAACTGTTGCATAGATAGAATAGGTAAGCATTAGTGCTGCACGATTAATCATATCGTAATCAGGCTAATAGCGATCTCAAACCTATGCAATTATAGCGCAAAATGCCACGACTTTATATGAAATAAATAAACAAGTTAGGGCTATTAACGCAGCATCTCTTCTTTTGTGTCATCCTTTGACTAGTGTTACATGATCCCGCTCTTATTCGTGCAAAATGCGAAAAGGCATTTGCACGACAAGAAGTGAAAAGCTGCCTGTGAATCCCCTAAATAAGACTCGCAGAAAGGCGCGCTCCATAATGCGCATGCACGGAGCGCGTGCCAGAATATACAGTTCTCTTTTGAGCTTGAACGAACAATAACACACACAATCATGCCAAAATGTCGTTTGTCGAGTATCTTCATAACATAAGAAAAGTCTTATGGACGAAAAGAGTTGTGCTATGAGGCGCGTGTGAGAACGGGTGCTCTTAAAGGGCCAGCAGCAAATAACACGTTCTGTCAGTAAAGTTAATCAAAGAACAAAGGGAAATTAGAAAATTACTCACAGATCTTGACTAAAGAACTTTTGTAGCTTTAATAACGATTATTCTATATATAATTTATAATTCATGCAGCGCAGACTGTTTTATAACTTTATTCAATTTCTGTATCCTACCTGTTAAGACAGGAAGGGCACAGGTAAATATGTTTTTTATTATGGGTTTATGTGGGGATTGTTTGAAGTTCACTTAATTTAAAAGCTGTTATATTTTTTTTAAGCCTAATAATTATTTTAAAAAGTTGATGGTTTATTGATCATTATAGGTGTTATCAATCATTTAGTTGTTGTTTTTAGTTTGAGTTGAGAAATAAACATTAATACACAGAATGATCACTAATCTGTGTATGCATTTTACTTTAGAACCAAGCAAGTTGGACTCATGAAACCATTTTATTATATTGGAATCGCATATCGCAATTGCAATATTGACCTCAATAATGGCAATATGACATTTTCCCCAAATCTTGCAGCCCTACTAAGCATAATCTCTTCGCCATGTTCTTTTCAATGTGAAGCGTTGCGTGCTGTGACTTGGTGTTGCTTCAAGTGCATCATTCTGCGCAGGGGATGTGCTTATACTTTGGGGAGACAAGGGGCGTGGCTTAAGGGAATATCACTCAGTGGGCCACGCCCCCTCCCCTGGGGAAATGGGCCTGCCCCCACAGCTTGGAAAAATCCTAGAGGAAACACTGATTATAGAATCATTATAGGCCAATTAATGTTTTATCCAACTGATTTTAAAATGGTGTTAAGAGTTACTGAGATCAAGAATGTTGAGCCCACCTTCTGAAAGGGTTCTAAAAATTATTTTTTGCTTTATATATTCAGTCCTGTTTTTTCAAATGAACTTAAATACGGCCCTGCCAATATCTGTGCACATTTTAGAGTTAACATACAAGGAGGGAGCAGGATGTACCAGCCTCGAAATTCCCTCAGCCTCGGAAGGTAGGATGAGACCGGTTTGTCTGAGACCAGCAATTAAAAATCATTTTGCTTTATGTAAACACACAAAAAAATATTTTCAACTCTTTCAAGTGGACATTTATTGATTATAATGCCAAGATACCTAACTTTTTCTTTTACCTTAATTCCACATATATCTGGGATAGCAGAATGATGAATTCTCATAATCTCTGATATACTCTGATTAACAGAAAAGCCAGTGGCATGTGACATTTTTTTAAAGCCTCTAATATAATGGGGACTTGTCTTTTGTCCTTCAGGGCTGAATCTATATCACAATGACTCACAAGTTGAGTATTTGTGCTAAATCAGCACAGATTTGGCTTACACGAACTTTCCCAGCAAAGTGAGTAAACTTAATAAGTAACAGGCCAAATTGGCTAGTGATTTGACATTGTTACTCGCCACAGTTGATAGAGGACCACCTTCCTCAAATACGATTGGCAATTAGCATACAGTTATGATTGGTGGTATGGTTCTATTCTAAGAAACTCTAGAGTAGTTTATTTAAACAGAAATGTGTGGCCTGTAGTACCAACTCAAAAAAGTTCTGGAACATTGTGAAGATCATGGAGAATAAGAACACCCCTCCCAACTACCTACCTGCGCGGTGGCTAGACAACACCATCACCACTGTCAAAATTTCCATAGTTAAAATTTCCATAAGCATTTTGCTATGGCTAGCCATGTGCTCAATTTGGCTATATACAGCCATACACTTTGTGTATATTAATGATGTTGCTCTTTCCACTGGTATCTCTCAAATCAACCTACGCAGATGAAACTACTATATACATATGGTCCTGCATTGGACACTGTGCTCCAAAAGAGCCATCCAACATGCATTCAGGGGACTTGCATTCAGGGGACATGCATTCTCGCTGACATAGTTTAAAACTAGACTAAAGACGCATCTCTTCAGTCAAGCATTCACATAATGCTTACCTTTTAGTCCTCTGTTATGCCATACAGAACCGTTTGCCGCTGAAACTGCTTAACGCACCAGTGGGGCTCGACAGCCTTTTAGACAAACGGGTCGAGCACGTTCGGCACGTATGGTTGGCTTGCGGAGAGTTTGTGAGATAGTGATTTTCTAACACCGACTCTTGTATAATGGAAATCATTCTGAACATCAGCTATGCTAATTATTTTCCATCTGCCTTTCTGCTGTTATCTCAGGACGTTTGTCCCGAGAAAAATGGCGTTCGTCAGGTCCAGTTTGTATCCAGCCTCTCACTGGGATCTCAGATGCCCCAACGCCTGTGAAGAGACGACTCAACGCTGGCGATATGTTATGGCTCCGTATTATATATAAACAATATTTATATTTAATATTTATATAAAAACAATATGAATGTAAGCCAGAGGAGAACTGGCCCTGACTGAGCCTGGGTTCTCCCAAGGTTTTTTCTCCATCCAATCTGATGGAGTTTTGGTTCCTTGCCACTGTCGCCTTGCTTTGCCTTGCTTTTGGCTTGCTTAGTTGGGTTTATTTAACATTTAACAATATTATTTATCTGTGTTGTACTACTGTCATGTTATCACTGTGAAGCTGCTTTGATACAATCTGTATTGTGAAAAGCGCTATATAAATAAATGTGACTTGACTTGACTTGACTTAAGTTGCTTCTAAACTCCAGTAAAACTAAACGCATACTATTTAATCGCACACTGCTTGTACCCAACAACTTGACTAGTATCTTGACTCTGGACTGATCTAGACTAGATTACGTGAATATATATAAATACCTAGGTACCTGGTTGGATAATTTACATTTCTTTTCAGTTCCACATTAACGAGCTTCAAGCCAGAATTAAATCTAGAATTGGCTTTTTATTCCCGAAACAATGCCTCCTCCACTTATGCTGCCAAACATACACTGGTAAAAATGACTGTACTACCAATACTGGATTTTGGAACTATTATGCTTATTTTTCCTAATTTATTTTTAGTTTTCATTACAAATCGAATTGGAGGAATTTATACAAAACATACAATCGCTATGTTTTCTTCATCAGGGGCGGTATTCACAAAGAATTGTATCTTACCACTAGGAGTACTCCTAAAATCGCACTAAAATATTTTAGCTAGGAGTTTTCTCTTAAAAGTTATTCACAACGCCTTTCAGATCTACTCTTATTAAGGAAAAATCACAACTCCTGAAACTAAGAGTGAGTCTTCGTTGCTATGGATGACGTCAATTTTCATGCACGAGCTTCCTCGCAATGATCACGGTGATTGGTTGTTAGATGACAGGGCCATCATGCGGAACATAACACAGCAACAAATGATGGAATTACGACATTTATATGTTTGCGTCCTACACAAAATAATAATAATAAAAAAAGTAATGTCATCGAAATGCATAGGCTATATAATGACATGTTTGTGCAGGACACAGTGAAGTGTAATTCTAAAAAGGCAGAGAGAGAAAAGTCATGAATGAAATTATTCAAGGTAGCCTAAGGGCATGCAGTGTTCACTTATCAGCGTCTTTTGCACGCTCAAGTTCGTTATTTTAAATATAGGCGCGTGATGTGCGCCCATTTTTCCAAGCGCGCCGTAGGTTCAATTGTCCGTAGGTCACGTGACAAGAACCAACCGGAGCGCAACCGCCGAAGAATGCGGCGCGCCTTGCGTTTTAGGCGCTATGTGAATGGTGCCTAATACCCTAATGAAAACCTTAACTTGCCTAATAATGAAAAACGACACTTGCATTAACACTTGCTTGGTTAATTGACATTCTTTTAGCCTAACTAGACTATTTAAAGCAAGGAAATGTTGCTCCTATTGAAGTAATGTAATAGTTGAATGACAGTGGATTATGAACTCGCCAAAATGGGAAAGAAAGCCCAACTGGATGGAGGATCAGTTACTGCTGCTGGCCCAGTTGGTGCTAGAAAATATATATATATATAAAAAAACATAATAAAAGTGAAATTCGGCACTGGAATAAATTCCCCAGTTAGGAGCTACTTTTAGCCTTCAAATTCTTTGTGAATACGGCCCCAGGTTGTTTTACTGTTGTCTGAATGACATTTTCTGCTGTTCTTGTAAGATTAGAGTGAACATTGCATTGACTGAGCATGACTGATTGCTTTAGTACACTCTGGCATGTTGCTAGGCTTCACTCTAAAATCAAATACATAGCAAAGTTCACTCACCAACACTTGGAGGAATGTTTTCCACATGGACCTCCAGGGTGCTGGTGCCCTCCACGGCATTCTCTGTAATATTCGCCTCAAGAAACGCCACTCCAAATTCCTTCTCATTAACCATGCCTATTAAACTGCCCCGTGTACGCCGCGGAGACTTCCCCTACTCGACAGAGAAGAAAAGACAGTGTGTCAGGATTCTTGTAGTCTGTAAATAAGTTTTTCAATCTGCTTAAGTTTTGATGAGTATTGGGATATGCTACGTACAATGAGTGCTTTTGAATATTGTTTGATTCTGGCAACAATGGTATTATAAACTACGTTTTGGTAGCGTTTTGTGGTTGGATCTCTGCCACCCACTCACCTAACACATGATTGTTCTGGGACTCGTTATGATAAAATTGCATCAAAACAAGTGATTCAAAAGGTGTTCCATTGTGTCAAAACACAAGGATTTATTGCTGTTTATCCTTTAATCCCTTAATTAGCTGTACAGAATAGAAAGTGGTCAGAGGAGACACATTTGAAACATATCCTAATATCATCTGGAAATGGTAATGTGTCTCGGCTGACCACTTGTGATCTGATGACAAAACACATCTTAATGCACATCTTAGGTGAAAATTGGATCTAGTAACATCAGATTCCCACAACAAAAACCCAATAGGATTTTTCCACAGGCTTTTGGATTATTCTAGAAAAAAAGGAGTTGCTTATCAGAACTTATAAAATACATATTAATGCCTTATTCTGGGTTAATATCGCTTCTGGATTTTGTGTCTACAAAAATACATGGTCCCTGCAGCAGTCTATTGGGATTTAGATTTGCATGGATTATTGTTGTTATTTCCATAAACAGAAATGCACCTGGACATAGTGAGGCCTGACATTTCCTGGAATCCAAGTTTGGACCCTCACATAATCAGGCCGCCATTGGCTGGTGGTGGGTTGTTACAGAATCTGGTCCGTTCCTGGATGCCTTGTCCACAGGTGACACTGCACGGGCCCCACTCCTCCCAGTTTGAGTAGCCTCCTGGGACTGCAACAGTGCAGAATACGAATTACTCAAAAAACTTTTTTTTATATATATATACACTCACCTAAAGGATTATTAGGAACACCATAATAAAACTGTGTTTGACCCCCTTTCATCTTCAGAACTGCCTTAATTGTACTTGGCATTGATTCAACAAGGTGCTGAAAGCATTTTTTTTAAATGTTGGTCCATATTGATAGGATAGCATCTTGCAGTTGATGGAGATTTGTGGCATGCACAACCAGGTCACGAACCTCCTGGTTCCACCACACCCAAAGGTCCTCTATTGGGTTGAGATCTGGTGACTGTGGGGGGGCATTATAGTACAGTGAACTTATTATCATGTTCAAGAAACTAATTTGAAATGATTCGAGCTTTGTGACATGGGGCATTTTCCTGCTGGAAGTAGCCATCAGATGATGGGTACATGGTGGCCATAAGGGATGGACATGGTCAGAAACAATGCTCAGGTAGGCATGGCATTTAAAACAATGCCCAAATGGCACTAAGAGGTCTAAAGAGTGCCAAGAAAACATCCCCCACACCATTACACCACCACCACCAGCCTGCACAGTGGTAACAAGGCATGATGGATCCATGTTCTCATTCTGTTTATGCCAAAATCTGACTGTAACATCTGAATGTCTCAACAGATATCGAGACTCATCAGACGAGACAACATTTTTCCAGTCTTCAACTGTCCAACTTTGGTAAGCTCTTGCAAATTGTAGCCTCTTTTTCCTGTTTGTATTGGACATCGAGTACCCGGTACCCGGTGGGGTCTTCTGCTGTTGTAGCCCATCCGCCTCAGGGTTGTGTGTGTTGTGGCTTCACAAATGCTTTGCATACCTCGGTTGTAACAAGTGGTTATTTCAGTCAAAGTTGATCTTCTATCAGCTTGAATCAGTCGGCCCATTCTCCTCTGACCTCTAGCATCAACAAGGCATTTTCACCCACAGGACTGCCACATACTGGATGTTTTTCCCTTTTCACACCATTCTTTGTAAACCCTAGAAATGGTTGTGCATGAAATTCCCAGTAAATGAGCAGATTGTGAAATACTCAGACCAGCCCGTCTGAGCACCAACAACCATGCCACGCTCAAAATTGCTTAAATCACCTTCTCTTTCCCATTCTGACATTCAGTTTGAGAGTTCAGGAGATGACCAGGACCACACCCCTAAATGCATTGAAGCAACTGACATGTGATTGATTGATTAGATAATTGCATCAATGAGAAATTGAACAGGTGTTCCTAAAAATCCTTTAGGTGAGTGTATAATTTATTGATGACCATAATAATATGGATACAAAACATGACACTAATAAAAGGCTCTAATAAAATTATTTACCTTGTACTTTCAAATATATTGTTCTTTCCGCAGTACCTGCCTCACTTTCAGCTACACATCTGTACTCTCCTGAATCTCCAATCTGGAAAACACACACATTTATCTCTCAAACACATTTCTATTATCATAATTTGCAGTGGTAAGCTAGTCAAGAAGGATTTAAAACCTTTAAAACAGATTGTTCATGCATTTTAACATTGTTCCAACATGGTTGACGGATTGCTTTTGCTTCTCTTTTGTACTTTGGATAAAAGCAATAGGCTGTGTGTCCACCAAAGAGTTTTGAAAACGTGTATTGAATGCTAAGCTCTGGCCATTTTTTCCAGCCGCCGAGAGATGAAAACTGTTCAACTTTGGGTAAAACTGCAGCACTTGTCACAGTTACTTTTTATCCAGCCATCCAATCACAGGAGGAGAGATGAAACAAATACCACATCGACCAAACGCCACATCTTGCTTGTACAACAGCAACAGACAACATCAAACACAACAATAAAACAATACCATTTAAAACTTAGATCAAGAGAAAATACTTTATATTGTATAAACATTTTTAAAATCAGAAACAAACTATATGCAAAATCAGATACAAGTAACACTAACCACTGATATTCTGTTTCATAGAATCCAACGCTTCTCAACTTTAAAAAAAACGTGCAGGAGAGCACGTTTTTTTTTTGCCAGAGCAGGGCATTTTCAGGTGGCTAAAAATCTTTGTTGGACACACAGCCTTAATGTAATAAAACACAAATGTAAATGTACCAGAAGTACTGTAGCCATTGTTCACACAGATAATGAGTGGTTACCGTGGCACTGTAAAGAGCCAGAGAGCCATTACGGAGGGGATGAAACCGCAGAGAGCCAAGTAAAGGCTGGCCATCTTTGTGCCAGCGCAGGAAGGAACAGGGTCCCCGCTGACAGCACAGTCCAGCATGGCTGCTTTGCCCTGAACTATAGTCTGGGATGTGTGGGCTTCCCCTCTCAGTATGGGAGGTTCTGTTGGAACAGGGTATATGCTTAAACTGTCAAACAGTGGTTAGATGTTTAAATTAGAAAAGGTTAACATAACATATTATATTAAACAGCCAGAATGGTGATGAGACACATGACTTTGGTGTGAGAGACCCGGGTTCGAATCCACTGTGAGACACATATACAGCAGTTGTAAGTCGCTTTGGATAAAAGCGTCAGCTAAATGAATAAATGTAAATAAATCTAGACACAATCAAACATTACTCAAACTTGAACAGCTTTTCCACACATTATGAATTTTGGATAGGATTTTAAAAAGTATGCATACCTCTGACACGCACAAATGAAATAGCCCGTATTGATCCAACAGTGTCTCTGCAATGCAGACGTATGTGCCACCATCACTTAAAGTGACATTGTCAATAATCACTGAACTTCTCCCAGATTCATCAACACTTGCACCTGTAGGTGAATATGAGAACATTCTTGTGATGTTAGAAAAGTAAACTTCAAACGAAAGAAGACAAATTCAGACTCTCTTACCTGTATAGGGCCTGTTGTTGGCAGTCCAGGATATGGCAGGGGTTGGAGTTCCCTGAGCATGGCAGGATAGGGTGAGACTCTGACCTTTATTCAACGTTAATCACCAGGTAACTCTTTAAAAGCAGGTCTCATGTTGACAGACAGGCGAATGTCCGTCGAGCTGTTCCAGCAGTGTTGGTCGCTACACAGGTGAACAGACCTGTATCACCAGGCTGCAAATCAGATTGTAACATTATGACTTCATACAAGGGTTATTTTAAATGGGCATGCTGGTCATTGAAAACATATACTGACCTCTGCCCTTTCAATAATCAGTTCTCCTGACCTCAGCAAAGTGAACTTGCCAGGCAGGTTTTGCACAAGGATTCCCTGTTTCTCCCAGCTCACCCTGGGCTCTGGAAGACCCTGTGCTGCACATGGCAGAAGTGCTTGAAAATCCCTGGATGACAGACATCTCTGACTGACCAACAGAAATATGCGGTGGGGCTAAGTGGAGAAGCACATGAAGATATTTATGACCAAAATTTACAATATATCATTAACAGATTTAAAAGTGTAATATATTTTACCATATTTGGTAACACTTTACAATACGGGTGCACTAATAAGCATTAATTCATGCTTATGCACAGATAATACTGAATTACTGTGTAACTAATGATTATGTAAGCTATTCATTAATGATTACCACATTATGAACTAATTAAGAGTCTGTAAGGTTAATATATTAGTTCATACATGAATTGTTATTAATTAAATAAGTAATTGTGGATTCATTCCATAATAACTCATTTTTTTAACTAATAGTGTTAATTAATATGTTAATTACTAGAATGAGCCAAAGCCTTGTATTTCAACTTCCAGATAAAATGACAGGTACACTAATATGCATTAATACATGATTAATTACTCCATTGTTAGTGCAAATCCATGTGCAAATTACTACAATCACTAAATGACTAGTTATAATGATGTGCTTCAACAAGTAAAGTCATAACATAATGATACCTTTGCAAATCATTTGCTAATGATTAATTAAAGCAGACAACTGGAAGTTGAAGTGTATAGCTTTGACAAATTATGGTAATTAACACATTAATTGACACTATTAGTTAATAAAATATGTTATTACGTAATTAATACACAATGACACATTGAATTAATAGCAATTCATGTATTACTTAATCTATTAATCATATAGACTCTTTATTATTTGCTGATGCAGTAATCATTAATTAATGATTTAGTTCTTCATGAGTTATACATTAACTCATGATTATCTGTGTACGTCAGTTAAGCATGCATTAGTGCATGTTTATATAAATATAGATTATAGTGCCAAAAAACATTTTCTTAATTAATACTTTTGTCATATATAATATATAATGAGAGGTCTGTTTGATCAAGTTGAAACCCTTGTCATCCCAGTCTCATCAGCTGAGCCTGAAATAAGATTCATTGCTCTTAGGACACTGAAAAGATGGCTCGAGAAAAATGGCACAAATTGCTGTGTGATGTCCAACAGGACAAACTGGACAGTATTGATGTGAAACAAATATGCCAAAAGCTGAATTTCTGTTAACAGGCTAGTTTCCTTAAAAAAATACATTCTGGCATAATTAAGTTGTTGTCAAACCAGTTTATGCTGACCACAAAATAAGTTTTTCAAAATAAAAATAATTTTGAAGAATTTTGGTAACCAGTTGATGGGCACCATTGACTTCCATAGTTTTTTTTTTTTTTTCTTACTATGGAAGTCAATAGGGTCCATCAACTGTCTGGTTACCAACATTCTTTAAAATGAACAGAATGAATGAAGCAGAATTTTTATTTTTGGGTGAATTATCCCCTTAACTATCCCTTTAATGACAGATGCAGACATGTGTTTGGCTTCTTCAAAAAGCAAGGAACAAGACCATAATGCACTATTGCATTGCACTATAAACGGAGTAAAGTTCAGTTTGGTTAAACTCCCTTTTTGTCTTTAATGGTTACCATAAAATTACAGAATTCATTAACGTATTGTTAAGGTCAATATAGACAAAAACACATAATATGATCATATTAATCCTATTCATTTCCTGATTCCTCAGCTTCTGGGAATGTCCCCACTAATCTCAAAACCAAATCTATGCCCTTTCGGGAAAGCCTGAGCCAAATAAACAAATAAAAGTGGAAAATCCTGTCATGAACTTAACTGAATGGAACAATTCTCTTTGTATTGTGTGGAACTCACTTTGCAGAATGAGTCTGATGTCATGGCTGGCTCTACCAACGTTGTTTCGAGCCGAGCAGGTGTCAGATTCCTGCATCACTGCGTTGAGTGGCAGTAATGTGCAGGGTGCCATTGGAGAACAATCTTAGGTGTGTACCTTCCACCACTGGCCTACGCTCCCTGTGCCACGTCACATCTGGCTTTGGCTGACCGTCCCGCAGTACAATCCAGACTGACCGGTTGGCCAAGAACTGCCGTGTACTCCAGACGAGGCACAGACAACACTGGAGGAACTGCCAACGAAACAGTGAGATTGTCATTACACAATATAATACATTGTCTGTATAATAAAATGTCTGTATAATATAACACAATATAATGGTACTGACCTTGTGATACTTCCATTGACTATAACACACAAACATGTAACTGAATCTTTAGTTTGAGGTATAAAGGCAGTCAATAAATGTGACGTACCTTGTAAAATGAGATGGGTCCTTCCCATAGCTGTTCCTGCTTCATTCTGTGCAAAACACTGATACGTCCCAGCATCTCCAAGAGTGACCCGTGAGAACTTCAAAGCTCCATTGGAGAGCACCGTCAGTCTATGCCCTTAAACATATCAACACTAAAATATCATGCTAGATCATGATGATCTTTTACTATTATTATCATCTTGTACTATTACTATGCATCACACTTTATTTCTTACAGTATTCATTTGACGTGACATAAAATGGAATGATAGAATATAGTCTTAGATTCTGCTTATGAATATTAATATTTTCTGTTTTATAATGCCATTGATAACATCCTTTTGTGTTCCATTTTAAAGACAGACAAGGCTGAATGTGTTAAAAATACATATATTAGCTCTATTAATATATAATATTGTCATATTAGCTTCTCCGTACATACACAACCACAATGTGCATAATTTCTTTGCATATGCACTACCATTCAAATGTTTGGGGTCAGTAAGATTTAATTTTATCTTTTAAGAAATAATCCAATTCAATCAAAAGTAACAGTAAAGATATTTATAGACATTTAAGACACCAAATCAGCATATGACAATAATCATGTGTCACTAAAGAATTTAGCAATGGCTGCTGAAAATTCTGCTTTTCTATTAAAGAAATAAATTACATTTTAAAATATATTATGCATAAGGAAAACACTTATTTTGAAGTGTAATAATATTTTACAGTACTACTATCTTTACTCTCTACTATCAACAATCATACTGCTATCTTTACTGTATTTTTAGGTGTTCAAGCACAAAGTGGTTGAAAACCTATTGTATTTGCTAAAAAGAAAAAAAAATCCCCTAAAACGCATCGTGCAGCCCAAACCGTAAGGGCTGGAGCTCTGAAACTTTGTCACATGGTAGGGCCTCAAATTGAGGAGAACCTATCAGAGTATGAGCCCGATTGGCCCATAGGTGGCGCTATAACAACCAAAAGTACTAAATTGCCCATAACTCCTAGACCGTTTGAGCTAGAATCATGTAGAACAGTTAACCACTGACCCAAGACGGACAAGATGTATATCTCGGATTTCCATTTGAACCAAAAAAAAATTTGTTATGTCGGTTTTTGTCCAAAACCCACTTTTGCGAACTAGTCCCTGGTTTTTTGCCCGATCGGGACCAAACCAGTCTAGGCCTATTCTCTGGACTCTCTAGATAAATAATTATCGAAAAAAAGTTGAAATTTTGCATTTGGTTGGCTGTAACAGGGTCTATTAGATAGTGGTCTGTGGCAAAATTCAGTCAAAAGCCAGTAAGCCCCACCCCCAAAAGTCACAACTTCACAAAAATCGATGAGCATATGTGTCCTCACATGGTTAGGAAGCATGCAAAGTTTCGTGAGGATCGGATCATAGGTGGCGCTATAACTGTTAAAAAGCATTAAAACCATGTATTTCCAATGGTTAACTGCCTGTATTGGCTGTAAATGGTGTTTTCCATCTATTATGTCAGTGGATAAATGTATATTAAATAAAATTGAATGCCTTTTGATGCTTTTGTGCCTAAAGGCCTGAACTGCTTGAACACCGCTAAATGCTGCTTGCAGCTTTAATTATTATATAAATGCAGCCTTGGTGAGCATAAAAACATTTTAAAAAGTCTACAGACCCCTAACTTGGTAGTATATGGTACATTTTTGCTGTTTTTCCACTATCAAACCAAACCGTTCTCTTTGCTCAACATTCCATTCCATGCCGAGCCAGCCAAAACAGTACAGATATGTTTTAATTTTCTATTGTGAGGCTGATAAAAGCGTTTTGGAATGTACTACAAATGCACTGCGTTATGGAGGATGATACGATTTCATTTTGGTAGCTTTTGGTAGACAGGTAACAGACAAGTCATAGACTCAAGTCATTATTGCTTGATGTCAAACCTGTCACGAATCCAGTTTTAAATACTAGGCTACCTAGTTACTAACCGGTTGCCACAGGAATGCCTTCTCGCTGCCATGTAATGGTTGGTCTTGGGAATCCTTGTACTTCACAGGGCAGAACTACCGAATGATGTAACACCACCTGGACTTCCTCTGCCATGGGCCTGATCTCTGGAGGCTCTAAGAACACAAACCAAATCAAACCATATATTTTGGTAATCGCATATACTAAGTATACTTATTATTCATCAGATAATTTCATGATTTTACTAATCCTTCTGGATCTCACCTTGCACAGTAAGAGTAACGTGTTTGTAAGCCACTCCAACTGAATTGCGGGCAGAACATGTATATTTTCCAGCATGACTGGGTGTTGTAGCCATGATCTCCAGTGCACCTATATCAGGATGAAATAACTAAAATTACAAACTACTAATACACTATAGGTTTAAGAATATCAGTATCAGCTGTAACGTGTAGATTATGGTGGAAGATTGACTCAGATTCACCTGTGGGCAACACACGATAACTGCCCCCCGAGCTCCCAGCTGCATCCAGTTCTTGTTCCAGCTGATGATAGGCTCTGGCTCGTCCCGTGGCATGACATGGCAACACAACAGGGGACATTTTAACAGCAGTGACACTGCTGACATCATCTTTAATTACAGGAGGAACTAGAAAAAAAACAAAAAACAAATCACAATTCAGTTAATGAATTTGCACATACATACTGTACAAGTTCACAATATGCTACAGTATACTTACAGTTGCCACCAAAAGTATTTGGATATTTTAGATACCGAAGTCACACTTAAAAATTAGATAACATAAAAATTTGCATACAAAACAGGTACAAAATATAAATGTCCCACACAGTTAAAATCTCTACACTCAGCTATCTAGTGCAGCTTGTTAAAACATGTTTAACAAGTCTCTGTTTGTAAACAGTTTCACTTAAAACGTGCATTCTTTAATAACAATAAATGCCATTTGGTTAGATTTTTTTTTTTATACAATGTACAAATAGAATCAAAATAGTTTTTGGAGACATAATATACGAGTATGAAAATGTATGTAATGACGGTAATGCTTTAGATTACAGCCTGGAAAGTACTGCGTAATTAGGGTTGGGTATCGTTTGAATTGAAACGATTCCGATTTCGATTCCTTGTTTCGATTCCGGTTCCTAACGATTCTCAATTCCAATTCTTTTAAGAGGCAGGGTCAAAAAAGTTTAGCTAACCTTGCTAACCAAAGGTCTTTCTGAAGGAAATACTCTTTCTGTCACAAATTTTGCATTTTGCCGAGATTTCGTTATTTTTAGAAAAGTGAAGCCACACTTTGGACCGCCGACATAAGCTACTCATGTTCGACTCGCGTGGTTATGCCAACACTTCCGGTAGACGCTTCTTCGTTGATGTTGTTCAGCGGTTTCTTCTTCCAGTCGGCGGACTGTGAATATCGAAACTAGGAATCGAAATTAACATTTGAACGATTCCGGAAAAGCGAAAAGTTAGTCCCGGTTCCAAGTGGATACTCGATTCTCGTTACCCAACCCTATGCGTAATTAAGATGAACTTTCTGTATTTATAGTGTACCTATAAAGTACTAACATGTAAGTATAAGGGAACAATATGTAATAAAGGGGTAACAACCAGGAGAATTAACAAATCATTTATACTGTATGTATTTTAGAACTAAAGGGTAATTATTCTACTATTATGATACAATGTTTGGGAGAAATTTAGCGAGATCATACACTACCTTTTAGTAATAATGGTGTACCAATACATACTGCATAAGCTTTTAAAAAATGACAAGGTACATATCTGTGCAATCATATAGTAATGTATTTATTTATTTTTACATAGTAAATTCATCTTAATTAAGCAGTACTTTCCGGGCTGTAATCTAAAGCATTACCGTTATGTCTTATCCATGAACCTGTTACACAGTACCTTGCAGAATGACCTCTACGACCCTTTGCTCTTCTCCAACCTCATTGGTCACTGTACACTCAAAGTAGCCCTCATCCTCAACAGATGGTGAGGTAATGATCAGAGAGCCAGAAGACATTAACCTTCAAAACAAAATCATGTTATAAAGATAAATTATATAAATAAACTGTCAGTGATTAAATTTAATTTGTCAATTAATTAGTCAATAAATAACTAAAGAATAATGAAAATAAAACAAGTAGAATATCATGAAAAAAAACTTAATAACATATTACATTTTTAAACATATTAAAAAAATGCAAACAGTAGCACTTCAAACCTGTAAGCTCCAGACTGAAGATCCATATTGAGGGGTGAGCCGTTCCTTTTCCAGCTTACCTGGGGAGCAGGTATGCCTGTGCTCTCACAACTCAACACTGCCCTTTGACCTGTGACCACCGTCACATTAAAGGGGCCAGGGCTGATAGAGGGCCCAACTGACAGGATAAATAAGGATAATTATTTAGAGTTAGTTATGTTGGAGGTTGGTGAAAATGTCATTATGTCTCTTTAGTGCAACCCAAAGAATAAGTGTTCTGCAATACCGTAGACTTTAAGGTCCATGCCCCGATGGTCTGCATCCGGCCGGATTAGATACACTGCAATAGTAACGTCCAGCATCGGACAGCTGCACTGTCGCAATACGCAAAGAGCCCTCTGACAGCAAGGTGAATCTGTGTGCATGCAGGAAGTGAATTGAGTTGGTGACACTTCGAGAGCCAATAAATAAAGGCCAGGATTACATGTTGCTGTTCACAAACTTGCCTGCCATTGTGAAGTGGGACTGGACCTCCATCTTTCCTCCATAATACAGATGAGGAAGGCCCTCCATCCACCTCACACGGCAGCACTGTATCCTGATTGACATGTGCTATGATCATTGAGCTGCCCTCTCTGATGACTGGCGGCACTAAGTGAACATGATCAATAAGATATTTATTTCCTGACTGACTCATTAAGAATTAAAGGTGCATTATGTAAAATTGATAATTGTTTACAGGTGTTCCTTGTTTACATTTACATTTATTCATTTAGCTGACGCTTTTATCCAAAGTGACTGACAATTGCTATATATGTCAGATGTTGCATGCCTCTGGAGCAACTAGGGGTTAAGTGTCTTGCTCAGGGACACATTGGTTTCTCACAGTGGATTTGAACCCGGGTCTCTGACACCAAAGGCATGTGTCTTATCCACTGCACCATCACCACCCCATGCAGCATACACCACTCCATCCTTGTCTTATAATTAGTCTGTGTATTTAAGCCCTAATGTTTGCCCTGTCTTTGTCTAGTATTGAATGTTTGTCCAGGTTCTTGTTTGAGTTTCATCCCTTGCCATGGCCTTGTTTTATGTTTGATTATGTTTTGTAGTAAAATTGCACTTGGGTTCTCAACCCACTGTACAGTGGCTAAGAATGGTAGAGAAGCACCAGTTGTTTGGACTTCTTCATGTGATGGCTTCCTCCCTTGTTGTTTTAATATAATGCGGGGCATGCCACTGCTCATTATAGCTGTAAACTGTGTTTATGCTTCTGGTGTTAGCCTACTCTATTAGCCACCTCAGGGTAGACTAGTTGGTTTCTCTCAAAAGGTTTTGTTTTGGACTATAGACTGACACTGGTGCTTCAGATTGATCTTATATCCAGCCCTCAGCAGGCCTCCTTGACCGGGCAGCCCCCAAGAAGGCTCTTTAGGACAGCTTTGCCTTAGGTGGTTGGCCTAAGTAGTTCAGGCATTAGACTCACTGATGGGTAGTAGGCCTTAACAGGCCTCCTCAGAGGTGGGTCCCAACATTGTGGGACATACATTATGGCCGCGAACCAGGTAGCTAGCCTTAGTAGGTTTCCTGTGGGTGGACCCAATAAAATGTTAAAATATAATGTTCCCAACAGTGCATATTGTAGCAGAATAGACTTGCTATCAGCTAGTAGGTTGCTATCAACACCAAGCCTCCCTGAAGTTGAATTCCCACATATGGTGGCTATCAGGTAGTAGGCCTCACCATGCCTCCATGAAGATGAGTATACCACCTATGGTGGTTATCAGGTAACAGGCCTCCCTGAAGGTGAGCTTCCACATATTGTGGTTGTCAGGTAGTAGGCCTCACCAGGCCTTCCTGTGAGTGGTTTCCCAATGGAGCTTTGTTCAGGAAGCTAGTGGCCGCTTGCTATCAGTGTTCATTCTCTGCTAATGATTTTCTCCCGGAACCTCTTTTCTTGATTACAGCCTAGTTTGCCTGCCATGTAGACCATGTACTCCCGTCACTATGAAGGGTCACTATGAACTCGCGGACTCCTGAGTCTGGTCAGAAGGTTGTAGGCCTCTCGTGAGACCTCCCAGTTAAATCAGTTCCTAGGCCTTCTCAGTGCTTTGAAACATAAGCTCTGGGTAGATCCATTGATCGAGCAGAGTAAACTCCCCTCACTAGCAAGGGTTGTAAGCACTATACTGAGTCATGCTCTCCGGGATACCCCATGTCTGAGATCCGGGGTGAGTGGTTCAATGCCAGCTTCGCAGTCCCTCTCTCCAAATAGTGACTGGCTGGGGTTCCTTCGGGTTCCCTGGCCATATTGCCTAAAAGGGACCCCTTCTAATTTGACGTTGTGGTCCTAGGCCCTTGAGCAGGCCCAGGTAGTCCTTTCATTAAACTGTTTATGGAGGTTTTCCTGTGGAACATATAGCTTGGGCTATGACAATAGGGAATGCTGTCACTGACAGCCCAGTGTGACCTGAAGGTGAGTGGCTCTAGTGTTTCATTGAATTGCTGGTTCGGACAGTTGTCACTGCCGATGGGCATGCACTCCCCTTAGCATGGCGACGTGGGTATATCGATACCCTAGCCTTATTGACACAGAGCGAGTTCCCTTTCGAAAGGGAACATCTCAGGTTATGACTCTGATTTTCATGTTAACAACGCATTTATTTGAAAAAAAAAATATATTACTGTGATTTTAGATCAATTTAGTGAACCCTTGTGGGATAAATACATTTCCTTTTTTTAATCGTTCATATGTGCTTGGTATATCATGAGTGTGAATGGCACAAACTTACAGAGAATCTCTACAGTGAAGAATAGACTGGTGCTACCAGCAATGTTGGTGACCACACAGCTGTACTGTCCACTATCATGGGTCCGGACATCTTGAATATCCAGATACTGTCCACCAGCAATGGACTGAATTCGCCCTCCCAACTGAGAGAGACAGAAAAGGTAGATTAATGTAGTAGTTGTAAATGCATCCAGGAAGTACATTTATCTGCTCTCACCTGTAGTTTGACATCATCCTTGTACCACTCAATCTCTGGAAGAGGGTCACTGTCGGTTTGACATTCCAGTGTCAAGTGACCTTTGACTGGAACCGATACAGTTCTGATGTCATTAGAGCCAAGAAGAGTGGGTGGAACTGAAAGTTATCAGACAAAACAAATGATTCAGCCTTGTTAATTCTGGTCTGCACTGCAAAAAAAAAACATTTCTTACTCAGTATGTCTGTCTTGTTATTTGTATTTCTTGTAAGTAAAACATTTAAACATCATTTAAAACAATAAAATGTACTTGACAATCAAAACTTAAATATAAAATTTGTTTTCAAAGAATATAAATTTTTTTTTGAACAAACAGTATAAACAGTAACATCATGAAATATTACTATTTAAAAATAATGGTTCCCTTTCAATATTGTTCACTAGCATTGTGTCAGAGGTTATTCATTTAAGCTTTAGGGAAACTGATTGTTTCACGTTTGTGAATTTCACAGGCCTTTCAGCCAGCCAGAATGGGTGGGGCTGACTACCTACTTACACACAGAAATGGCCACCTAGTCAGATTTGATCTCCTTTTGCACGAATATACATCTTCTTGCTGATGCCCGCTTGCATGATGCTCCTCTGCTGCTATCAGGTGAATCTAATAGCATAATTCTTTATAAAAAAATATTTTTTCACCAGTGTTTGTTTCAAAATGCCTCACATTTGAGCATGTCGCTGGCCGGGGCCACGTCCACACAAAGCTGCGTTCATCAAAGATGGGCGCTCTTATGGCAATTCTTGCCTCGCTGTGTTCACAGACTAACCGTACATTCACACCGCCGCCGACTTGAGTGTCAAAGAAGCTCTGGCCGCCCTGTCAAGGATGCTTGTCAATAAGTACGGGGAAGCTTGTTGACGCTTTGAATGCTCTGACGTTGCAGGGAGAATAGAAGTGTCACAACATAAAATGTAGAAAAAAGAAAAAAACAAGCAATACATTGAAGAAACCTTTTTTATTGACAGCATTTTTATAACCGTTTTGGTCACATTTGGTCAGGAAAAAATAGCTAGCTTATTATTATTATTATTTGCGGTCAAATCGGTGTCACCAAGAGCAAATAACTGCATTCCCGCTTTAAAACAAGCGTTCGTAAATATTTCAAATAAAAGTTGCGCTCATGCGGTCCCTGTAAGCAAACAACGTCATGTCATAAATGATACGAAACCAGTAGGAAATCACAGCAACGGCGATGATTAGCTTCTCTTCCATTTTCTCGGAGCTAATGTTTTGGTAGGAACGAAAGTTTACATTTTGTATTTCTCCGGAATCTGCCGGTGTGAAGAACATCTATATTCCGATTGGTTGCTGGCGTTTGCCACTGCTTGCCGCTGAACCGCGTCACAGCTCATTGGGCCAGTTGTTCAAAGGTAAGCTGATCGGATTTTGGTTATCGGATTGGATCAAATCTTGAAAATGGGTTGTTCAAAAGGGAAAGAAGGAATCTGAAATCAGATTAGATCAGGGAATCCAATCCTAGTTTTAATCTGGATCAAACCTTCAGTTTGTGTTGTTCAAAACTTGTCAGTGAGATTTGGATAACTTTGATCCAAAAAATAGGATTATCCTGATCCCAACAGGGGGTAGGATTTCAAGGTGGATTTCAGGAAGAAAATGTTGTAAAACTTTAAAATTGGTCAAATAATACATTTGTGTCATTTAGTGTATATACTTTTATTTATATTTTGCACTTGACTCGTGTAACCGATGTAACAGTGATAAAGTAGACATAGGCTAACAATTAAGCTATTCAGTATAGTAAAGTAAATATAAAATAAAAATTATCTTGTCCCCATTTGTATTTTGTCTAAAAATAAGAAACACTTACAGTGACCCCATGTTGGCTCTTCTACCTGTTCTTTACATAGCTGGTAGCCCACATTGTGTTATGTTGTCCCATTTACAGCACTGGTAATCTGGATTTGGTAATCTTGAAAACTGTGTATCTGGATCAGGGTGATCCAGTCCAATGTTGCTTTGAAAAACCGGCATAAAAGTAAGACGGATTACCTGATCCTGGATAGGAAAAATGGGATTTCCAAATTCGGATCATTTTGATCCAGATTAAATGTTTTGAACAACTGGCCCATTACCATAAAGTTGAGCTTCTTTCAACTTTCTGATTGATGCTCAAAACGCTCAAACACCCAAACGTTACGTCGAGGAATTTGACGCTCCTTGCAGCTGAGAGAAGCCAGCTTCCATTGAAAATGAATGACTTGAATGCCGCTTTGGAAGCTCAAGTCGGTGGCGGTGTGAACGTACAGTAAGTGAGCTCAGGCCGGTGCATATGCCACATGTGTCTCGCTCTCCCTGCAGCAAGGGGATTCCCCAGTGCTGCTCACACTGCAAGAAAGAGATCAGCACTGACAGAACTGCAGCTGGGCACAGTTCTGATAGCTCGGCAATTGAGAATGACATTCTCCCCTGTGACAGGTGAGAATCATAAGGCATATTTCTCTCTAAAATAGCATCTTTTCGGGGACACGTCCACAGCAAGCCACATTCAAAACTGAACCCTCTCACTATGAGACCATGATTCTTGCCTAGCTGTGCTTGTGAACCGTGACTCAGTAGCGACCCAGGCCAGCCTCACTGCCCATCCAGCCCCAGCCGAAAGCGGAGCCGGAAGTCAAGCCTCCACCTGACCAAATGCTACCCATATCTGAAGCATCAAAGGCCAAAAAGATAATCATAAAAAGATAATTCATCCTTCTCTCAATGCTGTACCATTTGTGTTTATCGTGCCTCAGCATGAGACGCAGCCTGTAATCCTTCAACCATTTGCCACTGGACTCAGGACATGGCAGGCTAGTGTCGAGGTGGATTTTGGGGGATAATAGAACTTGGTTACTCACTCCTATTCGCTCACTGACCAACCCCGTTTCATGGGTGTGATGCACACTTCAGTCCCAGATGACAGTTCTCATGTTCTCAGAGCCTAAGTATAGAAGATAGAGCCATGGGAGAAAATACCTACAGTATGAAATGCAGTGAGTCAGGTTTTTCCAGGCACTACTTCTTGTCCCCACCCTTGATCTTAGATGTCTGAATCGTGCCCTCATGAGACAGCGTTTTAGAATGTTAAATATGAAAATAATCCATGTTATATTGGAGTTATATATATCATGTATTTAAGCCTCCATTGTCGGCTCCAGGCCGCTGAGTCCGTATAAGCCCCAGAGCTAAGCCCAAAGAGTTGGACAACGCTGACCATGATGGCCATGGCTATCTTATGCAAGTGGTTGGCATACATCCCCAAGCTTTCGGAAAAGCTACCCGTGCATGGTCACAGAGGCCGTCCCAGGTCGGCTGTTCTTAGACATGGCCACGGAGACCATCCCAGAGCCACCTGCTCTCCCAGACAAGGCCACAGAGGCCATCCCAGAGCCACCCGTTCTCAGACTCAAACAGGGGGCTTAAATGCATGAGGGCAAACAAAGGAGATGATGAGTAAATTAACCCAACACACCTGAACAGAATACTCAAATCAATCAGAAAACAGAAACAATTGGGCATGGAACGGAGGAGAACTGAATTAATTAAAGCGCACCTATCATGGATTTTTGAAAATGAAAATTTTTGAATATAGCTCTAAGGGAATGAAAACATCCTGCAAAGATTTATATCTGAAAGTGCTAAAAAAATAGGAACATTTCAAATGCTATGATAGGAGCTCTTTAACAAACTGAAAAGCTAACCTAGAAACACAGACATGAACAGAACAGGAAAAACAGAGACAAAAACATACTAAGAATGTGACAGTATCTTAAATTAATTGTATTTTTTTCTTTCCACCATAACTTTCTTGTGTGATGCATACAAATTGTAATCTATTTAGTGCTTAAAAACTTAACGCTGTACGCGCACCCAGTGGTTCCTACCATCCTCTCCGCTGGGCTACTAGCAAGACAGGTATACAGACCTGCGTCCTCCACCTATTCCAAAACATGACAGAACATATTGTCACAATCCCAAAACCACACACATATGCTAAACAAGCTGAATATACTACTGGTCAAAAGTTTAGGGTCGATAAGATTTTTTATGTTTTTAAAAGAAGTCTCTTCTGTCACCAAGGCTGCAATTTTTTTTATAAAAAATACACAAAAACACAGTAATATTGTGACATATTCTGACAATTTAAAATGAATTTTTTATGTTAATATATATTAAAAAGTAATTTATTCCTCTGAAAAAAAAAGCTGAATTTTCAGCATCATTACTCCAGTCTTCAGTGTCACATGATCCTTCACAAATCACTCTAATATGATGATTTTATGCTCCAAAAACATGTATGATTATTATCCATGTTGAAAACAGTTTTTTACATTTTTATTTCAGGATTCTTTGATGAATAGAAAGTTCAAAAGAACAGCTTTTATCTGAAATGGAAAGCTTTTGTTACATTAAACACTACCCTTAAAAAAGTTTGGGGTCAGAAAGAATTTGTATTTTATTTTTGGGGGAAATAAATAAGAAATCAATACTTCTATTCATCAAGGATGAGTTACATTGATCAAAAGTTACAGTAAAGACATGTATAATGTTAGAAAAGATTCTAATTAAATAAATGCTGTTCTTTGAACTTTCTATTCATCAAAGAATCCTGAAATAAAAATGTAAAAAAACTGTTTTCAACATGGATAATAATCATACATGTTTTTGGAGCATAAAATCATCATATTAGAGGTGATTTTTTCAGAGGAATAAATTACATTTTAATATATATTAACATAAAAAAGTCATTTTAAATCGTCATAATATTTCACAATATTACTGTGTTTTTTGTGTATTTTTTATCAAAAAAATGTAGCCTTGGTGAGCAGAAGAGACTTCTTTTAAAAACATAAAAAATCTTACCTACCCTAAACTTTTGACCGGTAGTGTACCTTTATTTTGAATTAGCCTTAAATTCGAAGCACCTGGACTTTGTTGATCCTGAGTAGCTGCCCATCTCTCTCTATTAGTGCCATGTTGTCCTGTATTGGACGCCCATCTTTCAGCCAGCTGAGGGTAGGAGGTGGGAGTCCGGTAGCGACACACTCAAGCTCCAGCTCACTGTCCACTGCAACCAGCTGCTCCTCAGGGGATGAAGAGCTGGATATCTTGGGGGCTCTGAATATGTGCAAACATATTATCAGATTTAATGCTTACATCAGATTTTTTGTATTTTTGCTCCAAAAAGTATTATTGTTTTGGACCCAAAAACCTTCTCCAGTGTTTACATTCATACATAATTTCGATTGCAAATACCTAGGACAGTCAGATTGAAAGTCTTGGTACTGCTTCCTGCCTGGTTGCTCGCCACACAGCTGTAGAGGCCTCCATCGCTGGGACCCACATCAGAGAGCAGGAAGCGGGTTTCCTGTCCATCTAGGAGAAGATTGCGGTGCAGTGAGAGAGGTTGGCCATCTTTCATCCACAACAAAGTAGGAGGGGGCACACCGCGGGCTTCACAGGTCAGCGTGACCGAAGAGCCCTGGACTACGGCCACCTGCTCAGTCGGCTCTGTGCGCTCAACAGCAGGGGGAGCTGATGAGGGAGACAAACAGCAATGGTTAAAAATATGTAGCCAATTGCTAAATGGGGGTTGCAATCGTCTTTTTACTCATATCTTGATGAAATATGAGAAAAAAAGTAAGGCAGGACATGATTTCGAATAGTTGGAATTGATTGGATCATTTTTGTATGCTTTTGCTGTGCAAGACAGGTTGCTGAGAAGAGATGTTGATGCTAGAGAAAGGGGAATAATATTGATGAAAGATTTTGAGGGCAGATAAACTAATGATAAATTATTTATAATAAATATTGCAATATTTCATAACTAATAAGAATGTCCATTTCTGTATTTCATGGTGACTTTAAAGTGTTCATTGTGAGTTTCCTTGTTCAGTTTATTTATATTCATCAATTAAAAAGATTTCCTGATATACCTTGCACTTGGAGGTCAAAGTTGACTTCAGCTAATCCAGCTCGCTGCTACGTGCCACACAAGTATAGATGCCCGAATCAGACAGCTGCACCGACTGAATCCTGTGCCGACACAAGGATACAGGACACGTAAAACTAATGTAACGTCTATATCAAAAAGAAAATATCAGAAAATCACAGCATTGTCTTTATTCTGTTTGCAAAACTGACCTTAGAACAGAATCTGCAGAGAGCAGGCGTATGCGGGGTGACAGGAGTAAAGGATGACCGTCCCTCAGCCAGCTGATTTGAGGCTGGGGAATCCCGGTGGCTTTGCACTCCAGTGTGACCACACTGTGCTGGGTGGTATGCACCTCACGGGGACGCTGGTCTCCCCACTTATGGAGGGAGGCACTGTAGTGCAAAAAATATGAAAATCAATTCACACATTTGTGTTGTCTACAATAAACTACACTCACCGGCCACTTTATTAGGTACCCCATGCTAGTAACGGGTTGGACCGCTTTTGCCTTCAGAACTGCCTCAATTCTTCGTGGCATAGATTCAACAAGGTGCTGGAAGCATTCCTCAGGGAGTTTGGTCCAGATTGACATGATGGCATCACACAGTTGCCGCAGATTTGCCGGCTGCACATCCATGATGCGAATCTCCCGTTCCACTACATCCCAAAGATGCTCTATTGGATTGAGATCTGGTGACTGTGAGGCCATTTGAGTACAGCGAACTCATTGTCATGTTCAAGAAACCAGTCTGAGATGATTCCAGCTTTATGACATGGCGCATTATCCTGCTGAAAGTAGCCATTAGAAGTTGGGTACATTGTGGTCATAAAGGGATGGACATGGTCAGCAACAATACTCAGGTAGGCTGTGGCGTTGCAACGATGCTCAATTGGTACCAAGGGGCCCAAAGAGTGCCAAGAAAATATTCCCCACACCATGACACCACCACCACCAGCCTGAACCGTTGATACAAGGCAGGATGGATCCATGCTTTCATGTTGTAGACGCCAAATTCTGACCCTACCATCCGAATGTCGCAGCAGAAATCGAGACTCATCAGACCAGGCAACGTTTTTCCAATCTTCTATTGTCCAATTTCGATGAGCTTGTGCAAATTGTAGCCTCAGTAGCCGCATGCTCTTCTGCCCACCTTGGTTGTAACGGGTGGTTATTTGAGTCACTGTTGCCCTTCTATCAGCTCGAACCAGTCTGGCCATTCTCCTCTGACCTCTGGCATCAACAAGGCATTTCCGCCCACAGAACTGCCGCTCACTGGATGTTTTTTCTTTTCGGACCATTCTCTATAAACCCTAGAGATGGTTGTGCGTGAAAATCCCAGTAGATTAGCAGTTTCTGAAATACTCAGACCAGCCCTTCTGGCACCAACAATCATACCACGTTCAAAGTCACTCAAATCACCTTTCTTCCCCATTCTGATGCTCGGTTTGAACTGCAGGAGATTGTCTTGACCATGTCTACATGCCTAAATGCACTGAGTTGCCGCCATGTGATTGGCTGCTTAAGAAATTAAGTGTTAACGAGCAGTTGGACAGGTGTACCTAATAAAGTGGCCGGTGAGTGTATACAAAGACAACTGCTCTCACCCAATACAAACAAGGCAAAGATTTTGCTCTCTTGGCCAGCAGAGCTGACAGCCAGGCAGGTGTATGTTCCCGAGTCGTCTGGTTTTATTTTCAGAAGTGTTAGAGTGCTCCCATCTGGAGAGATACTGAAATACATGCACACATCAGCAAATCAGAATCCTAAACAAACATTGTTTTATTATTTATAAAACGATTGAAGTACATTTTAATAGAAAAATACAAATAATTGTTCTAAGCAAATAAAAGTATAAGCATATAAGATGTAAAAATTGAACAAATGTAAATTGTTTATAGATAGGTTTTTTTCTGAATCTAGATATAAATCTATTTATTACATATTATATCGGTAACACTTTAAAATAAGGTTCATTAGTTAACATTAGTTAACTACATTAGTTAACATGTACTAAGAATGAAGAATACTTCTTCAGCATAGTTAATATTAATTCCAACATTTACTAATACATTATTAACCCTCAGGTGCTCTGTTTCGGAGTCACACTTGTTATCTTCCCGGACACCTGAAAATGAAACTTTCTCCATCCCACTAAAACCAATGCAATTTTTTTTGTTCTATAATATTTATTCTTTTTAATTTAGTATTTTGAGACAATTTAATTGAATTTATTAATATTGATGCAATATTTATGGTTTATTTTTGCCATGGAAAAAAAAAATATATATATATTATATAATATTTATTTCAAAAAAATATTAATGCAGTATTTTAGTTTAATATAGAGTCTAGGCCTTCAGAAGAAAATTAGCACCATCTGGTTACAGTATAGAGAAAAAGTGTAGAATCATGGTATAACCACTATATGGCATGTACAGCTCTCTATGGAGAGGCATGTGAATTCCCTAGCTGTTTATGAACACATTTTTTTGTTGTTGTTGTTGTTGGATTTGAATATATAGTTGAAACAATCTCAAAAACTTTTTCTTATTAAAAAATTGGCAAAAAAAACAAAAATTCACATTTTTTTTTTCCATTTATTTTACAATTTCCCATTCATTTCCTATGGGGTCATTTTTGACCAAAGACCACAAGTGTGACTATTTTTTAAGACCACTTAGCATGCTCAGATCATGACCTCAATTTTTTTGTGTGTTCACATACATAATGCCATAAAAGTCACCAAGTTTCGTAACATTGTGATGAAGCTGTGATTTTTTTAATTTCAAAACAGAAATGACCGAAGAGCACCTGAGGGTTAAAATCAAAGGTTGTATTAGTTAACATTAGTTAATGCACTGTGAACTAACATGAATCCACAATGAACAGCTGTTTTGTAATAACATTAACAAAGATTAATAAACACTGTAATAATGCATTGCTCATTCGTTAGTTCATGTTAGTTAATGCATTTACTAATGTTAACTAATGAACCTTATTGTAAAGTGTTACCATTATATCATATTACATTACCTTATATTGGGATCAAAAAGTCCCACTAGTGATTTGTTTCTATTTTTTTAACAAAACAAATAATATATAAGATTAACAATAGGAGTGAGAGGTATAAGAAAAGTGCCATTAAACAATTTAATTGTTATTACATTAACATTTCTTTCTTTTAGATTTTTTAAAAAATTATTATTATTAATATCATTAAAATTAATTCCTTATTTTAACATTTATAAAAAAAGAAATAAATCAATGACTCAGTGAGAGTTACTCTATAACCTCTTTAAATAAATACTTTTTATACATTAAATTATATTATATCTTAAGACTGAATTTTAGGCAGGCTTTTAATTGATTGTGTTTGTATCCATTCAAATAAGGTTACAATGAGGACCATTGTTATTTAATGTTGATTGATTTATTATGTTGGTAAGGTGTCCTTGAGTATCATGTGACATGACATTATATTATTAAACCTAAGAGATTAATGAATCAGTGTAAGAGTCTTACTCTATATGCTCTGTTTTTCCATTTTCAAGAGTCTGTCCATTCTTCAGCCAGCTCACTTTGGGAGTCTGGTTTACCCATCACCTGACATTCAAGAGTCAGTTCCTCTCCAACAGATGCACTGACCTCTGATGGTTGACCAGAATCTACAATGGTGGGTGACGCTGACGGTGCCAAATACATTTGGTTATTTAGTTTTACATATCACGCACAGTGTGAATCAAGAAACAAGACTGAGATTATTTGATACAAATATTATAAAGGCAGTTTTACCATATATAGTAAGTGAGTAATCTTTTTGTGTCTGTCCTTCACTGTTTTTCGCGATACAGGTGTAAGTGCCAGCATGAGAGAGCTGCAGAGGGCCTAACTCCAGTCTGTTTCCTCTCATTGACCAGTTCCATTGCAAACTGCTTTCTACACATAGAAACAAACAACAAAAAACAGCAGCAACATAAATAAAAGCACAACATAAATAACACTAACAACACACTGACATCTAAAGTGTGTGGTATTTAACTGACCAATAGGAGAGCCATCTTTCAGCCAAGCAATGTTTGGTACAGGTACGCCAGAGGCCTCACAGATGAGGGTGATGTGGGAGCCCAAGTTCTGAGTGAGGGTCTCATGAAGAGGGCCCTCCATCACAGGAGGCACTAAAAATGAAAGTTAGCAAACCATCTGAAATTTCTTCCAGCACCTGTAACTGTTGTAATGCATATGCAAACAAGAATATTTACATAAATCTTGCCGTTATGCTGGGTTTTTAGGACTCACCATGGACTGTGACTCTAAAGGTGCGATCGACTTGACCCGCAATGTTGGACACCTTACAGGAGTACACCCCGCCATCAGCCACCTAAAGAAAAAGTCAGAAACTATGTCAACAAAGCATTCATTATAAATCAACCACATATTTACCTTCAAAGTCACACCATCATTCAAACATTTGCTGTTTTTTTTTAAGAGTCCTCTTATTCTCACCCAGACTTAATTTATTCGATCAAAAATACAGTAAGAACAGTAATGTTTTTAAATATTATTTCACAATTGAAAATAACTGTTTTCTATTCTAATTTATTTTAATATATTAGCAATTGCTACATTTTTAATTGCTTCTTTTCTACAAGAAGTTTCTTCTGCTCACCAAGGCTGCAATTTTTCATAAAAAATACACAAAAAACACAGTAATATTGTGAAATATTATGACAATTTAAAATGACTTTTTTATGTTAATATATATTAAATATATATATTACTCTGAAAAAAAGCTGAATTTTCAGCATCGCTCTAGTCTTCAGTGTCACATGATCCTTCACAAATCACTCTAATATGATTATTTTATGCTCCAAAAACATGTATGATTATTATCCATGTTGAAAACAGTTTTTTACATTTTTATTTCAGGATTCTTTGATGAATAGAACGTTCAAAGAACAGCATTTATTTAATTAGAATCTTTTCTAACATTATAAATGTCTTTACTGTAACTTTTGATCAATGTAACTCATCCTTGATGAATAGAAGTATTGATTTCTTATTTATTTCCCCCCAAAATAAAATACAAATTCTTACTGACCCCAAACTTTTTAAAGGGTAGTGTTTAATGTAACAAAAGCTTTCCATTTCAGATAAAAGCTGTTCTTTTGAACTTTCTATTCATCAAAGAATCCTGAAATAAAAATGTAAAAAACTGTTTTCAACATGGATAATAATCATACATGTTTTTGGAGCATAAAATCATCATATTAGAGTGATTTGTGAAGGATCATGTGACACTGAAGACTGGAGTAATGATGCTGAAAATTCAGTATTTTCAGAGGAATAAATTACATTTTAATATATATTAACATAAAAAAGTCATTTTAAATTGTCATAATATTTCACAATATTACTGTGTTTTTTGTGTATTTTTTTATCAAAAAATTGCAGCCTTGGTGAGCAGAAGAGACTTCTTTTAAAAACATAAAAAATCTTACCGACCCTAAACTTTTGACCGGTAGTGTATTTGAGATACAAATTTCCTAACATTGTAAATGTATTTAATGTCACTTTCATCAATGCATCCTTGCTGAATAAAATTATGAATTTATTTCAAAAAGGAAAAAAAATATCTTTAAAGTTTATATGCTATATAACTGTATATACATTTAAAGTTGTCTAGATATGGGAGTCTCTTATAAAACATGAGTTTTCTCAGTGCCATCTTACCTGTACACCTATTATCTCTAGCTGCTGGTGCTCTATCCTCAAACCATTTCCAGCAGCCAGCTGAAGTCCATTACGATACCATGTGACCTCTGGTTCAGGGACACCTTTGGCTTCACAACGCAGAATAAGCGATGACCCGACCTGAGGTGTCATGACCTCTGATTCTGATTCAATACGTGGCACCAGTGTAGGTAGGGCTGGAAAGGGCCAAATCAAAGTGTTCATTGCTATATTAATCTACTAAAGCAATTAATTAACTAAAAAGCCTCTAGACAACTAACCATAAACCGTAAGCAGAATGCTCTTTTGATCTTGTCCAGCTGAGTTTGTGGCTGTACAGACATATTGGCCAGCATCCTGCTGTCCAGCCCTAGGAAGCTGCAGTATCTGACCACCTTTGGATAGGATGATGGCACATTACATACATCAATTTAATCATTAAGCATTGTTCATAAAACACAGAGAGTTACATTTAGACTGCAAATCACCTGGCAGTATGTGGATGCCAGTGGTGAACTCCAGAACCTGCCCATCTTTGGTCCAGATGATGTCAGCAGGTGGGTATGACTGCACATCACACAGCAGAGAGATCATGTGACCCTCCACCACGCTCATATCTTCATCACGGCGGCCCACAATCCTTGGTGGAACTAATATTTTAAAAAAATAATAATAAAACAATAATTTACACTACACGTATGTATTTTTAACAATGTATTACATTATTTGGTGTTGCATGAACAGATAAAGATGATATACTGTACAGTATACAACCACAATTCACACTGCCAGTTGAAAGATTTTTTTATGTTTTTCAAAGAAGTTTCTTATGCTAACTAAAGCTGGATTCTGATCGAATTGAAATGTTCATATATATATATATATATATATATATATTATATATATATATATATATATATATATATATATATATATATATATGAAGAGTTCAGATGCAAAAGCGTCTAAATGCCATTTGAAATTTCTTTAAATGACCATTTTTATCAAGCTTGTATATTTAAGTTCAGTAATTTCACTTAAATGGCAATGAAGATTACCTATTAATTGTCATTTAAGTGAAATTACTGAACTTAAATATACAAGCTTGATAAAAATGGTCATTTTAGAAGAAAATTTCAAATGGCATTTAGACGCTTTTGCATCTGAACTCTTCATATATATATATATATATATATATATATATATATATATATATATATATATATATATATATATATGGCTAGAGAATGCTCATAATGCACTGTGTGAGTCATGTGCTGAATTATTTCCAGGATCTCACCAGAAGATGGTGCCCTCAGCTGAATCATCCATCCATTTTCCAAACAGTGGGTACAGCATAATAGCATACTCATACAGGTAAAAATAGTTTAAGGAGTATATTAAGAGTTTAAAATTATTATTAAGAAGCAGGCACACACTATGCAAATGTGGCAGCCCTTCCAGCACACTCAGTGTCCAAATTCACTCACTTGTTTTCATTCACTCCTTCAAGTGGACTTTATTAGTGGAGTAATGTAGGAAATAGTGAATGAGGGTATAGGGGTGATTTTGAACTCAGCTCTGTAGTTTTTAAATAAGCCTAATGGACTTAATTAGCTGGATCAGGTGTCAGATTTAATTAGAGTTTTAACTAAAAGACTTGTTTAAATTCATGCAGCACAGACAAATCGGATATATACCCCTTTAAAATATTTAAAGCATAAATTATATAATTGATCAATTACATTTCCATTATGTTTGTAGGACTGTGAGATTTTATAAATTTCTAATTTCAGGGCTTAACCCTCAGGTGATCTTCGTTTCAGAGTTACACTTGTTATCTTCCCGGTCAAAAGTGACCGGACACCTAAAAATGAAACTTTCTCCATCCCAGTAAAACCAATGCAATTTATTTTTGTCTATAATATTTATTCTTTTTAATTTAGTATTTTGAGAAAATTTAATTGAAATTATTAATATTTATGCAGTATTTATGGTTTATTTTTGCCATGGAAAATATATATATATATATATATATATATATATATATATATTCTTTTTTTTTTTTTTCAAAAAAAATTTAATGCAGTATTTTAGTTTAATATAGAGTCTAGGCCTTCAGAAAAAAATATTTTTTGAAGAAAATTAGCACCATCTGGTTACAGTATAGAGAAAAAGCGTAGAATCATGGTGTAACCACTATATGGCATGTACAGCTCTCTATGGAGAGGCATGTGAATTCCCCAGCTGTTTATGAACACATTTTTGTTGTTGTTGTTGTTTTTGTTGGATTTGAATATATAGTTGAAACAATCTCAAAAACTATTTCTTATAAAAAAATTAACTTTTTTTCCTTTTTTTTACAATTTCCCATTCATTTCCTATGGGGTCATTTTTGACCAAAGACCACAAGTGTGACTATTTTTTTTAAGACCACTTAGCATGCTCAGATCATGACCTACATTTTTTTGTGTGTTCACATACATAATGCCATAAAAGTCACCAAGTTTCGTAACATTGCGATGAAGCTGTGATTTTTAAAAATTCAAAACATACTTTTTGTAATCAAAATTTATTGGTGTATACGTGTATAAAAGTGTGTTTGTATGTGTGTGTGTGTGTGTGTGTGTTGTGCTGTGTCTGTTTTGCACTTTTTTTTTAGAATTGTGGCCGATTTGTAGATTATACATAGAAAAATTCAGAGAATTATTTGTGTGTGTGTCAATTTCCCATTAATTTCCTATGGCCGGTCATTTTTGACCGAAGAGCACAAGTGTGACTCGAACGTTCACATACCCAATGCCATAAAAGTCACCAAGTTTCGTAACATTCCGATGAAGCTGTGATTTAAAAAATTTCAAAACAGAAATTTTTCCGGTCAGAAATCACCGAAGAGCACCTGAGGGTTAAAATCTAAATTTCCTGATTTTTCATGACTGTGGGAACTGTCAATTGCCCCTACCTTGAATAGACAAGCTGTAGAGTCTCTCGACAGCACCAGCTTTATTCTCCGCCAAACACTGATAACTGGCTGCATCTGACACCTGTACATTCAGTATCTACAGAAAAGCACAGGAGAGTTATACAAGATGTACTGTAGCAAAGTAGTAAAATCTTTTAGTTAACCTTGTAAGATTCATTTATGATCCATTTAAATGCACACATAATTCATTGATATTATGTTTATAAAGGTAAGAACTGGGGTACAACTTGGCTCATGAACATCACCTCCAGCAGTTTCCCATCCTCAAGTATCTGATGGTGAGGGCCGCTGTAGAGGGGCAGACCATCTTTCAGCCAGGATACAGATGGAGTGGGGTTTCCTGTGACATCGCACCGCAGGGATACAGTAGTGTTGACCACAGCATCCACTTCCTGCATGAACTCGTCAGTCTGACCATCAATCATAGGAGGAACTGCGTAAAATGCACAAAGAGTCATAAATGAAGATCATTCATTCTGATTATTAATAAAGCTAGCAAATTATGCTCATATATTTGAAAGCCATAGAGATCTATCTGTTGGATTTACTTCCTTACCCAACACTTCCAGATCATAGTGCATTTTGTCCTCTCCAGCTTCATTTACAGCCTGACAGGTGTATTTCCCAGCATCCTCAATCTGTACTCGAGGGATCTGCAGGACATGCCCTCCTAAAGAGGAACACACAAACAAACAAACAAAAATACTTTATATTAGGGCCGGAAAAGATTAATCGCGATTAATCGCATTCAAAATAAAAGTTTGTGTTTACATAATATATATGTGTGTAGTGTGTATAATTATTTTATATATATAAATACACACACATGCATGTAAACATTTAAGAAATATTTGCATGTATATACTTTATATATATTTATACAAAATTAATATTATACATAAATATAAATATTTGATATATTAATAACACATTTTTTCTTAAATATATTCATGCATATATGTGTATTATATATATACAAAATAATTATACACACACATATATTATGTAAACACAAACTTTTATTTTGGATGCGATTAATCGTGATTAATCTTTTCCCAGCCCTACTTTATATACTGTATACAGATGTGGGGGGCTGTGGTTGTACGTGCCCCTGCTCGATTTTTTTGTGATTTTATATGCAAATGACACATTTCTGAGTGTGACTTAACAAAAATCAGCATACTTATCAAAAATCAACCCGGAAGTTTGTATCTTACACATACACTGTATCATATGAAGTCAGGGCACCCGGTGAAGCGATAAGCCTAGCTAATGTTACAAGGATATTACACCATTTGTGGAATTAAGCTCATTTTCCACCTTTCACTCCACTCACCAGGTAAAAGCACAACTCCATCTGAGCTGGTAAGTTGCCGGCCTTGTCTGTACCAACTTAGTCGAGGAGGAGGAATGGCATTGCTCTCGCAGGACAGACTGATGGAGTGTCCCAAAACCACCTCCCGTCTTTCAACCATCCCTTCAGTGCCATCCAGGTCCTCTTCATCCCTCTCTTTCTCCCAGTGAGAAACCAGCAGCACCATTTATTACCCGATGAAAGATCGGAGGAACTGAGGAGGTTTGAGGAGGAAACAAACATGAAAATCTTAAATAATCAAATAGAGCAGTAAAAAAAAACTGTGTATCTGTGTATAATTTGCACTGACCCTGTATAGTGAGGTGGAAGTCTCTCTTATCCTCTCCAGCAGGATTGGTAACCACACATGTGTACTCGCCCTCATGGGATAGCATGGCATTCTCGAAGTGAAGCATGTGACTGTTCACTCTCAGACCGGTGTATGTATTCCCATTCAATAGCTGTGGAACATGAATAAGAGAGTGTTTATGCATGTTTATACACCGCTGATCGTGAAAAATAAGTTAAAATCATGTGTGGAGTAACGCATTATAACAGAAACGGCCAGAAATTACGGTAACACTTTACAATACGTGTGCACTAATATGCATTAATTCATGCTTAACTAATGCACAGATAATCATGAGTTAATGTATAACTAATAAAGAACTAAACCATTAATTAATGATTACTGCATCAGCAACTAATAAAGAGTCTATATGATTAATAGATTAAGTAATACATGAATTGCTATTAATTCACTGTGTCATTGTGTATTAATTCCTTAATAACATATTTTATTAACTAATAGTGTAAATTAATGTGTTAATTACCATTTAGTCATAGCTATGCACTTCAACTTCCAGTTGTCTGCTTTAATTAATCATTAGCTAATGATTTGCAAAGGTATCATTATGTTATGACTTTACTTGTTGAGGCACATCATTATTAACTAGTCATTTAGTAATTGTAGTAATTTGCACAAGAATTTGCATTAACAATTAATTAATTAATCATGTATTAATGCATATTAGTGTACCTGTCATATTATCTGGAAGTTGAAACACAAGGCTTTGGCTCATTCTGGTAATTAACATATTAATTAACACTATTAGTTAAAAATTAGTTATTATGGAATTAATCCACAATTACATATTTAATTAATAACAATTCATGTATGAACTAATACATTAACCTTACAGACTCTTAATTAGTTCCTAATGTGGTAATCATTAATGAATAGCTTAGATAATCATAAGTAACACATTAATTCAGTATTATCTGTGCATTAGTTAAGCATGAATTAATGCTTATTAGTGCACACATATTGTAAAGTGTTACCGAAATTACTTTTAGTTTTGAAATTTTGGAGAAATAAGCTCAATATAATGTAATGTATTTATTTTAAAAAAATCTATTTAGCCCAGAGCCGGCTCGGCACCAGCTGACAGATGATGTAATCAACGGCGTCAAGAGACGATCGAAGTAGTGTTCGAAAGTGGTTTTCTATTATGCTGGTGAGCTCACTATATAGTACTCTACCGAGATTTTGGACACAGCATAAGTCTTTAAGAGAGAGTCATTGAATAATTAATTTAACCAATGCATTAAAAATAGCTGATTTGTTTTGGACCCACTACAGTTTGTTGTTCAGAGATGCACAACAGGTGATTCTGCTTTAAGTTCGTTTGGAACTATTTTAGTTTGAGGAACAAAAGTAGGAAAATAACTGCCAATATTGTGGTTAAAAAGTAAGTGACTCAATATTATATTCTTGTTTATTCATGAACAGTTGGATTATTATGCAGTGTGGTCTAGAAAGAGCTATGGAAGAACCCCAGAGATACTAAACAGATATACGGACCTGTCCATCTTTAAACCATTGTGTGACAGGTTCTGGAAATCCTTTGGCCAGGCATGACAAGATCAATGTCCCATTAATTCTCACTTTCTCTTCTCTTCTGCCAAAGCTGAGAGTCGTAGAATCTCCCTCTATCTGTGGAGGTACTGAGGAAATGGCACAGCATTAATCGCTGACAAAAACAAACAGCATTCAGCCATGAGTCCCATGCCTACCTACCCAAAATTCTTAGCGTGTGGTGTCTGTGTGCTGTTCCAGCCGGGTTGGTTGCTCGGCAGGTGTAGGCGCCAGCATCGTCACCACGGGCCGCAGCCACACGCAAAACTGTCCACCCTGTGTGTATGTGAGCTGAGGGCTGGACACAATAGGCTGGTTGTCCTTTAGCCAAGTAATAGTGGGAAGTGGGATCCCCTCAACTTCACAGTGAAGAACAGCAGGGAAGCCCAGAACTACAGTCACCTCTGAATTCTCACCAGAGTCACGAATCATGGGAGCAGCTGTGAAAAGACAGAATAGAGATTGGAGGATAATGAGAATAAAAGGAGAAGATGGGTGTTTTGAAAACAATGGGGACAAACAGTGTAATCTAATTTTTGAACAAATCACTCTTGAGTACTATTCTATCTATGAGAGTTTTTTTAATATATATATACAGCATATATATATATATATATATATATATATACACACATATACACATAGTAGTGTAGTCCAATCCTTAAATGACACAGGCCTCTGATTCCGGTATTTTTACTAAATAAAAAACATACAGCATTACCAGTGTAGTCTGATTCTTGATTAAATGATTCTTATGATTCAGTTCTTTTTATGGATCGTTTCCACCAAGTGGTACAGTACAGTAGGGTACAGTACGATTCGGGACAGTAAACCCTGATCTGGGTTGTGTTTCCACTGTCAACACTACACTTACTTGATAGATGTGGAAAAAGAAGAATAAACCCACACAATAAATGACAATGGAGGACATACAGCGGATCTTGTTCTTGCTTTTCAGCATGTGGCTGTTTTGTCACAAGACAAAAAAAAATTGGGCAGCAACGGTATTGTGTTTCAAGTGTATATGACAATTCTCTGTCTTGACCAATCAACGTTCTGCAGTGAGTCTAGCTCCACCCTTTAGGTACCGGACAACTGTGCCAGGTACCCCAATGGAAGGGTCCCAAAAAGTGGTGTGGTTCGGTATTTTGGTACAGTTCACAACTTCTGTTTTGAAACAGAATTAATTGCATGCCATACTGTACTGTACCATCAATACCCCTCATATGGATCAACAGACATCACAACCAGTGCAGTCTGATTAGAAAAATTAATGACTCTACAGCGCAAACAGTGTAGTCAAATTCTTGAATTTGTGACTGTTCACACCAGGTTAAACGCACAAGTCAAACATATATAGCTTATAATTTGTTGTTTTGTCATATTTAAAAGCCCACTGAAGTGCCTTGGAATGCGCAGCTTTGTATGATGCGTTGACGTAATTTTCACTGAAACAGGAAGCTATAGAGCTGGTAAGTCCCGCCCATTCGCAAACCTCTCAAGCGGACCTCTAGGTTGAAAAAGCGTCAATGCAAGTGAATGAGAGAAAATAATTATCTTCCAATCCCGTTTGAATTGTGCCATGAATACAACATGTTGTCTGTGAATTTTGTATATAATTCCTCATGTAACGAGTTTGACAGTATATTGTATGATTCTTTGGCTAGCAGTTATAACGAGAGAGACTACACGTCGCATATGTGACGTCGCCGCATAACGCATTTTCCCTCCACAAATCATGGTTTTCACCACGCTCGACTAGTTTGTCCTCTCCCTGAAAGAAGGTGATGAAGTGCACCAAAGACACAGGCATGTTTAGCAGGATCTGTGTGCTAGTGGTGTTGATGTATATCAAACACGTCGAAGAGTTGTAGTCCACAAAGTGCTCTCACACAAAGTGTAACCGTATGAAAATTCTACCCGCTGAAATTGTAGCATTCTTTACATGAAACATTATATAAAAAATTCACAAACAACATATGTTCACATTCATTGCAAAATTCAAACGGGATTAGAAAATAATTATTTTCTCTCATTCACTTGCATTGATGATTTTTCAACCTAGAGGTCAAGCAGGGTTAGCTGAAGGGACGGGACTTACCAGCTCTATAGGTATATTGAATGGCCCCTCCCCCTTTACAAATAACCAGTAGCATTTAGTTTACTTCACAGACTGCAAGTCGTACTTGACAGCACCATGGAAGCGAATCCGAGCGCTGATGATACGTTAGATTCTAGAAAGCATTTGACTGGACAGAAGATGTGATGAGAAGCTGTAGTCCGCTGTAATGTCATAGCAATCCGTGATCCATTTTAGTGGAAGTCAGAGACTGTACAATTTGAATGCTTATATCTCCTAAATGCGAATTTTGTCATTGTTTTGAAACACACCAGCTTATTCATAACCTTAAGGCTAACATGCTCAAACTAAAAACTAAAAAAAGTACATTTTGATTTCAGGGGACCTTTAAAGCTTGTAAGAATTAATTACATAATAAAAGAATCATTGATAGAAATTTGTAGGAAACCGTTCAATTACTTATGATTCCCATCCCTACCATTTACCTTGTACATTCAGCCTGAACTGCCGTGTCTGAGTCCCAGCGTTGTTACTGGCCACACACTGATACAAGCCACGATCCCTCGGCCTGACAGACTTCACCCTCAACACCTGCCCCTTCTCCAGAAACTCCACATGAGGGTCTCCATTACGGGATAAAACCCTGAGAGAGAGAGCAAGTGTATATACAAGCACACATGAGCATAGAAGCTGGAAAAGAGGAGCATGTGAATGTGTGTGTGTGTCATTGACTCACTCTCCATCGTGACTCCATTCCACTGTAGGCAGTGGACGGCCGCTAACTCTGCACTGCATGTCCACTTCCTGCCCCGCCATGACGGTCAGTTCCTGCACTCCTGAGGAACCTGAAATTGCTGGTGGAGCTAAATATACATAAGAACAAATGAGAAATCAACTATAGGACAGAGTAACTCTAAGGCCATTCTAACAGCATTGGAACAATCCGACAAAAACAAAACAAAACTAAAAAAAACTAAAGGGAGTCAAATGATATGATTTTTTATTAAAGCTCCAATATGTAAGGATTTTGTAATAAAATATCCAAAAATCACTTGCACAGTGTGATACATTTCCTGCAGTTGTGTACTTAAAATATCCCGAAAGTCTCCAAAGTTCTTTTATTTCAGAGAAATTACAATTTTAAATAAGTGGCCGTCGCCTGTAAATGACGCAATATTCGCGCTATCCTCGGCTACCCTCGGCTATCCTCGTTTCTGCTCGTATTGCCATAGCCATGACGTAACCATGGCAACAGACGCGGACAACTGCATAGTGAGTAACGTTTAGCCGGCACCCAGTTCTTGTTTCTGTTCAATCATAGACCATGGCAATGAGAATCAATATCAGCGTGATGTTTTTGAGATGCCGAGAGCTAGCGTCCGAGACTGACTTCCACTCGACAGAGAGCTAGCGTCCATGACTAATTTGGACTTGACAGAACTTCACGAGTCACGACTTCACAGTTAGACAGGTGAGCAAAAGTACATAAAACAAATCAATGGTATAACGTTAGCTTGACATGATGAAATGTTAGAATATGGTCAGTATGTTATTCTTATGTTGATCAAGCTGCTAGTTTCGTATAGCAGACGAACTACAGTAACACGTAGAATAACATTATAACTTTCAACACACATTTAAATGCCGTTTAGTGTGATAGTGTAACGTTATACCAAGTGGAACAGCGCTGTGTTTCCCTCACAAGATTAATTCATCTAATAAACTGACCTGTGTGAGTAATCCAGCACTTGCGTGTAGTTCAATAGGATGAAATTTCCTTATTCCTTTATATCCGCGGGCTTCGCGTGTGATATATGTATCTTATTAGCAATCGCATCCTGCTTCATAGCACTGTAATGTTAAAAAACATGAGTGTTTTCACTAATCCTTAAACATTATTAGATCCATCAGCTTGACAGCAAGTCCCATCATTCAGCTCGTTAATGCGTCACACACATTCGCCTTTGTTATTGTTGGAAACGGCGCCCTCTTGTGCCCACTAAAGTTACATATTGGAGCTTTAACAACTTAAAATGGGTAGAGAGCACTCAACAATCAATGATAAGAGTATATAGACTCAGCAGTCACACCTAGATCCATTGACAGTTTAGCAGCACCCCTCCACCGCCCCTTCTCCACACTTCTAGTCCTAACTGGGTTCGGGCCGACTTCCGAGCTCGGAGACAGCACGCCATATACGCATTAAACTTTACCCCCTCTAATTGTATGTGAGTGTGAACTCGTGAAACAAGTTAAAGACAAAAACAAGGTCTATTATTTTGCCTAACAACACTTTGTTTTGTTTATCTCAAGGTTACTTTAAAATTACAATGCCTGTTCTATCTATATTTCACCTTGTACTACAATAGCATACTCCTTCCTGGCTTCCCCAGCAGAGTTCTGGGCAGTGCAGGAGAAGCGGCCAGCGTGATCATGCTGAACACGATAAATCTTTAAAAGCCTTTTTCCATTCTGCAGATACACCCCTGGGGTCTCCAGAACCTAGAAGCACAGAGCGGGTAATTGATTTACAAGAGTAGCGGCCAAAACTTATGATGAATTTCATGGCCACAAGGTGGAACTATGCTACCAGCAGCACACTGGAGAAGAGTCATTCAGGTTGCATTGAAAAAACAAAACAAAACAAAATAACATTTCTTTCTTCTGTTGAACACAAAAGATGATATTTTGAGGAACTATGGTAACCAGACAGTTGATGGTTGCCACTGATTTTTATTTCTACTTTGTTTTCTTTCTACTACCGTCAGCTGTCTGGTTATCAAAATTCTTCAAAATAGCTTTTTTGTGTTCAGCAGAAGAAAAAATACATATTAGAACAACATATATATGAAGAAATGTTTCTGAAAAATCCCCCTACAAGAGGAAACCTACAGGTCTGGTTATCTTTAGTCCAGGTAATGGTTGGGTTTGGGGTGCCGAAAGCATCACATCCCAGTGTCAGAGGCTGCTTCAGTGTGACAGTCAGATTCAAACCCTGACCATCATCTTGGATCTCTGGAGGAACTAGATTTGTGTAGACACAGAAATCATTCAGCATAATTTAATCCATCATTAATTTAATAAATTGGGCATGGAATTCAAATAAATTTACTGTAAGTACCTACTCTAAAACTAGAAATATGTTTCAATTAGCTCCTACATATATATTATACTCAGATATATTTAGTATTATAATGAATATTATTAAAGAGATAGTTCACAAAAAATGTAAATTACCCCACTGATTTACTCACCCTCAAGCCATCCTAGGTGTATATGACTTTCTTCTTTCAGACGAATATAATTCAAGAACTTTTGAAGCCCAAAGAATTTGCATCCATCCATCATAAAATATATCCAAATGGCTCCGGGGGCTGGGGGGTAATAAAGGCCTTCTAAGGTAAAGTGATGTGTTTATGTAAGAAAAAACAATTGTAAAAACATAAACTAATAACTAGCTTCAGACAGATGGCCTACGCAAGTTCACTTTATGCCAAAAGAGTAACCCCTGATGCGATGTAGGAGTAATCGTAAGCTTTGGCACCTCTCTCAGTGCAAACAAATAGGTAATAATATCAGGCTCTTTAAAATCCTTTGACAAATCTCTATTTAGAATTCTAATTCGTGACAGGTGAATTCGTCATGCGTCAGGTCAAGGAGTTACTCTTTCCGTCCATCTGCCGGAAGCTAGTTATTTTTGCTTATAAATGTTTAAATATGGATATTTTTCCTACACAAACGATTCACTTCAGAAGGCCCTTATTAGCCCCGGAGCCGTGTGGAATATGTTTATAATGGATGGATGCACTTTTTCTGAGCTTCAAAATGTCATTCTCTTCACTGCCATTATAAAGCTTGGAAGAGCCAGGATATTATTTATTTTTATATCTCTGAATGTGTTCCTCTGAAAGAATTAAGCCATCTACTCCTAGGATGACTTGAGGGTGAGTAAATGGTAAGTGGGGTCATTTTCATTTGTGGGTGAACTTCAAAGTTGATTAAAAAAAATCAGCAAAAGATTCTATAATTACATAATCATTTGAATATTGAAGAAAAAATCTAATTAATCTAATACTTTATAATTTGCAGTAGATTATGTTTGTCCTGTGAGAGGAATGTTTCATGTAGCTCTTGTTGGGAATCAACAATCTAAATAAGACTAAATAGACATTAATTTCAAATGTATTATAAAGCCACTGGAAAAATGCTGCAAGTATCTCACCATTGACCTTCAGCCTGGTCTTCCTCTCCACTGATCCTGCTCTCATTAGTGGCCACACACTTGAAGTCTCCACTGTGACTGGCTGAAGCTGAGCCAATCACCAAAGAGCCATCATCACCCAGAGACACACCATCCTCTGATTCGCTCCATATGGATCTCCAGGCCATTTTTGAACCATCTGCACCCAAGGAGCAGGAGACCCTAGCCAGGAGATGTCAACAGAAAAAGAACAATTGAGAGAGACAGAGAGAAACGGTGTGAACAGATAAGACATTCGAGAGGAATCAGAATTCCCCACACACACTGAACACAGCTCGTCAGAGCTTAAAAAGAAGACACAAAATCCATCCATCTGACAGCAAGACAACAAAGAGGATGCCAGTAAATTTCAGTAATCCTGTCAAAACAGTACTTCAAGGTGAAACACCCGGAGTGAAGATGCCAGACACTGCACAGAAGAGAAATGATCAAGCGCAAGGACACTAAGATTTATAGCTCAAAGACAAAAGTCTAGAGACTTCTGGACAACAGTAAGGGGAGTAGTTTAAACACATGCAATGAGGTCTGATATCAGCCTCCAAGACCCCTTTAACAGATGTGTTATGAACTTTACTGAGGTTTAGCTTTAAGTGACGGGACAGGGGGCTGGGGCTCTTAAACTTGTACTTGTTTTACAGTCATGTCTTAAACCTCCTCAAAAGCCATTTAAGCAGAAATGACAGAGACTGAGAAGTGGTTGTGTTTGGTTTCACACAGAGCGCTTTAGATGAAACTCTGCCATGTGACATATAGAGCCTATAAAATGGTGGAAAGGATATAGTAAGAAAAAGCGGTCCAAAAAGTATTTGGAGCATGTTTAGACTTTCAGACTTAAGGATAATTATGAAGAATGTATCAGTGTTTGTCTGTTTATACAATGAGAGTCAGTGTGGTCCGGTCAGTGTAGATTTGGACTCTATTGACTTTCATTGTATGGAAAATGCAGCTTCATTGAAAAACCGTGCTGGTGACAACATTTCTGAAAAATTACATTAGATTGCTTCTTGCAGGTTTCACAACACTTTCGAAGTGAAATGTCCTGCAAATGGCTCTAAAAGAGCTTTCCGTTTTATCTGATAAACTTGAATCTGGCACATTGGTCATTGTGTGAATTGCAGCAATTCACAAATGAATGTCCAGTAAGTGACACGAAAATGTTAAATCTCTATTGTGTTTGAAATGTATGTACCACCAACACTAAACCTAAGCGAGAGTTTAGAAGAGAGAAAAGAAAATGCGAAGATAAATACTTTGCTGAAGCAACCATGCCATTGTAGCCAAGTCTTTGAGCTCTTCTATCATGATTCCTGTTTACCAGTACATAAGCCCTCTTCATTGCAAGTGCACTAGGAGAGTACATTCTCTTTGAAACTCCAGAGTATCAAAGACAGTCTCAAAAACGGGATGTGAAATCTACCTTGTAACCAATCACATCAATGTGCTGGCGGGCTTTAGCATATCCTTAACAGCAAACAAAGTAAACCAAAATTTGACTTTACAAATCAAACTATGGGAAAAGTGTTTCATGACATAGTATTGTACAAGAAACAGCTTGAAAATAAGTCTTTGTTAATCAATAATCTTCCCCTGAAATCATAATGTGTATGAAAAGAAATGCATTGTTGGTGTTTTACTGCCATTAGTGTTTTTCAGCTGGAAACTGCTGAGAATTGTGACCATGTACACGTTTTTTTTTTTTTTTGGAGTTTTAAAGTTGAGGCAAATTTCCAATGAGCATATATTGACAAAACAATATAAACATTCTTGAAAATGTCTTTTTGTTATGTTCCACAAAAGAATGCAAGTCCTGACAGGTCTGAAATGACATGAGATTCAGTGAATGATGACAGAAAATACCAAACCAGGAGGTATTTCCTATAGTGAAAAAGAGTATACTTTATTGTATTTGAAAAATGAAAGAGTTCAGATGCAAAAGCCTCTAAATGCCATTTGAAATTTTCTTCTAAAATGACCTTTCTTATCAAGCTTGTATATTTAAGTTCAGTAATTTCACTTAAATGACAATTAATAGGTAATCTTCATGGCCATTTAAGTGAAATTACTGAACTTAAATATACAATCTTGATAAAAACGATCATTTTAGAAGAAAATTTCAAATGGCACTTATAGAGGCTTTTGCATCTGAACTCTTCATATATTCCCTTTTTTAACTGCAAATGCACTAACAATAATTGTACTGCCTTACTATATTAAAAGTATATTAGCATCATAATTTTACCTTTTTACACAATAAAATACTTTTACCACACTTTAAAATAATTGTACTTTAGTATATTTTCTAAAAAATATTTATTTTAGGTATATTTTAACTGTGTGCAGAAATTATCATTGCAACAATGCATTTAAAGTATACTTTCAAAATACAGTATAGTATTTTGTACAAAGTATAGCTACAATACGTTTTATTTGTCTAATAATGTATATTTGTTATTGAAGACAAAGTATGCAATTTGTAGTATTTGGAATAAGCCAAAGGTATCAATGTACCACTGACGTGCTAGGAGACCTGAGTTCGATTCCTGGCTCCAGGACCTTTCCTATCCCCGTCCCTCTCTATCAAAATACACTTAAAATTATCCTTAACTACAATTGAATTACAACTAAAATATACTTAGTACAACATTAGTTGTTTCAAAATAGCACAATTCAAGTTAACTAATCATTAACACACTTTGATAAATTGGTCTGGCTGTAAGTATACTTAGCATTTTTTTTCACCAGGGTTTGCAAATATAAGATGCTGGAGCTTTTCTCAGAACCAACATTGTTTGAAATAACTTGTAACCAACTGGTGCCAACTAAGGACAAATTCACACAGGTGTCTTATCAGAGTAAGCACAGGTGTAGTTTGTCACATTAACTTTGAACTTGAACATTGTTTGACAACTACAAAGTGTATAAATACTTTTTGTCTTCACTTTCTAACATCTTTTTTGGGTGCATTTTAGTATTTTACTTCAAAAGTGCGTTTGTACGATTCGGATAAATGTCACTTGGTGTAATATTTTATAACGTAATTCAAAGACATTCATACATTTTAAATGTATCTTAATTGTCCAAATGCTTTTAGGGGACACTGTATACAATAAGTCAGTATTTTTTTCTGAACAACAAGCCAATCAGAAGTAGAAGAGAACACCCAGAGCAGATGTTTAGAGTCATAATGTTTGGATTGATTGTTTTTGTGACTTAAAGAATGATGTGCAGCTGGCCCCGTTACATTACAGGATAACATTAGGAGCAGTTTATTTGTCAGACATCCTTCGAACAATACTTCAAATGATGCGTGTTATAAAAAGAGGCTTATGTGCGTTCCTTGGGTGGGGTCATGTCTTTCAGTGCCAGATGAAATTAATCGGTCTGAAAAGGACAGACTTCCTCACTCCTACTCATGTTGACACATTTTAAATGTCTTCCTTATCTAGCACACCTGCAGGGTTGAGACATTTATTACAACAAAACAGTATGCATGTTTTGTATAGATGTTTAAAGAAATATAATTCAAGGGCCACTACAAGCATCAAACAGATATAATTATGAAAAAATAATGATTATTTTCAAACATAAAAATCATTGTGATGCTAAAGCAGTAGTTCTCAACCAGGGGGCCGGTGCCCACAGAGCCACAAATTATTTAAATTTGTTAACCAACTTTTTTCAAGCAATAATTTTATTCAACATGGATGCATTGAATTGATCAAAAGTGACAATGAAACATCATTTTACTAAATATTTCTGTTTCAATAAATGTTGTTCTTTTGTTCTTTATAAATATTTTTAAAATATTTATATATTTTTTTATTAATTTCTATTTTAGTTTTATTATTTTAGTTAAACTGAATTGATAAGGCATTAATATGTGCTTTATAAGTACTTATAAAACAGCCAATATCCTAGTAATACACTCAAAAAAATTATATGTTGGCTTTAATTAATTTTAATTTGTCAACAGGTTCCACATAACTGGATTACGTTAAACAAACATAATTTGTTCATGTAACTTAAACATAATAGAATGATGTAATTTTAAATAACCCAATTTAAGTAGTCTCAACTGTGAATTTTTAAAGGCTTCCTGACATGATTCAAAGGCATTTTATTATATTCATTAATCCATTTATATTTCATTTGATTCAGTGACATTTAATTAAATTGATAGACTTTAGCTAGATATTTGCAAGCAGAAGCGCATATTAGCATCTTGAATGCTAAGATTTACATGCTCCTTCATTCAAAGCGATTGAAAATAATGAAATCAGTTCGACAGCCAAACAAAATGCTCCACTCTCTCTTCACAATGGTAACCCACTGTAATTTAAATGGTTTAATAATTCCAATATAATTTAACATTAAACACTATTACACACTGATCAAGTCTTCCCTTTTTTAAATTTCTCAAAAAAAAATAACACTTAATTTTAACATTTATTCTCTCTTAATTCAACCATATGCAAAGCATGCTGGGAACTAAAAGCACTGCCCAGTTTCAGTTAAGGCAACACAAATCAATCATGTAATCCAACACAAACGGATTAAGTAAACTTAAGTTGTTTGTATATTTAAGCAGATTGAACACAATAAAATTAAGTTTGGGCAAAATGGCAGTTGGCTCACACTATACTGCCACCCTCTGGATGTACACTTTTTTTACTTAACATAAATGGTTTGTGTTTAGACAACACATTAGGATTTTGCACTGTCAAGTTGAGACACAATTACATAGACCTTAATAGAAAAAACATGTAAAGTCAAAAAACACAATTATTATAAGTAAACTATATATACATATATTATGTAAAGTGCACAACCTCCCTAGTTATTTTTTTTGAGTGTACACATGCTAATAATCTAGTTAACTAGATTAGTGAAAATTGGACCCTAAACTAAAGTGTAACTCTTAGTAAACTCAAATAACCTTGATCATAACCCAATAAGTTCAAATTGACTGTAAAGCTTGTGTTCGCTTTGCTATTTTACTGTGAAGTGTGATTATTCGAAATGTCATCTTATTTCACAGACACATTCTCCAAAGCATAATGTTTTCCTTCATCTACCACCAAACATGCGAGACAGACACAGCCATTTGCAAGCATTTGCTGTCATATCTGTATTAAGTACCCCTCATTAAGAGCAACACAGATGTCTGAAATTCTCAGTCACCATAACAACATTAGAGATACAGCATAAATACAGGAAAACAAACAATTCGGCACAAATTCCAATTAAAATAGTAAGGATTACTTGACGATCTTTGTTCTGATTCAAGACAGACTGCTAAACACCTCTTTTCTAGCTGTAAAAACGACTCATCAAACCCTGTACTCTCGCTCTTAGCCCTCCTCCTAAACTCCTGCAACAGTCCCTAATTAGGATTCCTCTCCCAGTGGGCCATCTCATACAGGAAAGCAGATGTTGCCCACAGAGACAGAGGAGAAGAGTAGTGTTCCAGCTGCTGTGCGCACACACACACACACACACACAAAAACACACATCATGTCATATCCACGACATGCAGGGTTGCCATGGCAGGTTTCCTTCAAAACAACACCTATTAGCTTACAGTGTGTACAAGAAGAGCTGGGTATAGCACAGTAGTGAATTTCATAAACAGACACAAATTCACAACAAACACCTCCCACTCCAAGCAAGTGAAGGCATTTGACTTCCTCTCCAGGTCTGTTTATGTGAATTGAGTTGCTAAACCTGTGCAAAGTGTTACCGAACGAGGATATCACCAGCAGCCAAAATGAGGCTGCGCTGAGAAAAGAGACCATATGGCAAGATGCCCAAAGAAACAAAGACAGATTTCAGGACAGATTTTAACACATCACTCGCTCACACACACACACCACACCACACACACACACATTTGTTTACTTTGATATCTAAATGGAGTTATACCATAAACTTTTTGCTTTAAAAAAAGCTAATTATAAGTACTACACACTTAACCTGGCCTTAGCCAGATGAATTTCGCTCCGCCTAGCTCCACTCATCCATCTGGAACCGATCCATTGAAAAGGCGTTTCAGAAGGCTGGGCTTTATCAAAAATCCTTGCATATGATTGGATAAGCCACTTGTTCGGTCATCTTTATCGACGTGCTATTTCAACCACTCACACCGAAGCCAGCCCGCTGACGCTGATGAGAGCGACGCAGGAAAAAACAAAACAGAACAGCCGACGAACGACTACAAGCCCTCTTTAGACGAACGACTTACAGAACTCGGTTTAACATTGTTACAAGTTCAGGTAAGATCATGTCGGATATGCAGTCGGTGCGTTCGCTTATCGGCAGACTTCGAAGATGCTTGCTCTGGCAAATTTTAGAGGATGGCAAAAAGCAGAAAAGGAACCGCTTTCTGAACAATCGTCAGTCACTTTGCTCACTACGTCACATCTATGAAACTCCCACCCTGCGTCCTGATTGGCTAAACCATAGAGTTGGTTGGAGAAATCACTCTCAATGGAAGAGGTTCCAGATGGATGTGAGTGAAGCTAGGCGGAGCTAAGCAGAACGACATTCCATCTGGCTAGGGCCAGGTTACTACACACTGCATTTTTGTTTTAAATTACAAGTACAAGTATTCATTTATTTGCTTGCTTGAATTAGTGTTACTTCATCAATTGCAAAAATTATATATATACAGTAGTGTGCAAAAGTTTGGGGTCATTGCTTTTTTATTGTTTTGTTTGTTTTTTCAAGTAAATTAAAGGGGACCAATTATGCCCCTTTATACAAGATGAAATATAAGTCTCAGAAATATAAATTTTTTAGTTGAAGCAAAAAGATGCTATTTTCTGTGCCACGCCTGTGGATTCTTCTGCCCACACTCAAAAAAATTATATGTTGGCTTTAATTAATTTTAATTTGTCAACAGGTTCCACATAACTGGATTACTGTTAAACAAACATAATTTGTTCATGTAACTTCAACATAATAGAATTATGTAATTTAAAATGACCCAATTTAAGTAGTCTCACCGTTAATTTTTAAAGGCTTTCTAACATGATTCAAAGGCATTTTATTATATTCATTCATCCATTTATCTTCCATTTGATTCAGTGGCATTTAATTAAATTGATAGACTTTACCTAGATATTTGCTAGCAGAAGCGCATATTAACATCTTGAATGCTAAGATTTACATGCTCCTTCATTCAAAGCGATTGAAAATAATGAAATCAGTCGACAGTCAAACAAAATGATCCACTCTTCTCCACAATGGTAACCCACTGTAATTTAAATGGTTTAATAATTCCAATATAATTTAACATTAAACACTATTACATAAAAAAACAAAATAAAATTATTAAATAAAAAAAACATAAAATAACACTTAATTTTAACATTTATTCTCTCTTAATTCAACCATATGCAAAGCATGCTGGGAACTAAAAGCACTGCCCAGTTTCAGTTAAGGCAACACAAATCAATCATGCAATCCAACACAAACGGATTAAGTAAACTTAAGTTGTTCGTAGATTTAAGCAGATTGAACACAATAAAATTAAGTTTGGGCAAAATGGCAGTCGGCTCACACTATACTGCCACCCTCTGGATGTACACTTTTTTTACTTAACATAAATGGTTTGTGTTTAGACAACACATTAGGATTTTGTACTGTCAAGTTGAGACACAATTACATAGACCTTAATAGAAAAAAAACATGTAAAGTCAAAAAACACAATTATTATAAGTAAACTATATATAAATATATTATGTAAAGTGCACAACCTCCCTAGTTAATTTTTTTTGAGTGCAGGGAGAGAGACCAATGCTTCAGTGCTTTACCTCCGAGGAGGGGCATTGAAAGTGACACAATCATGGAGGAAGAGGATTCGCCATCTCTTTCCCAGCGTATGAGGAGCTGGTGGAGGTGATTTCTAGGGCTGTAGATTAATATCGAATAGCCAACAGAAAAAGTTGTTTCTTTCCCTCTATTGTTTCACCCCCATCATCATTCACGGCACCTTCCATTTTTTCCTGATCTTCACAGCAAGCTGTCTAGATCATGGGAAAAACATTACTCATCTTGTAACAGCCCCAATTTCAAGTATATTTAGATATTAGGGGGTTGAGAGAGTATGGATATGAGGCAGTGCCCAGGGTAGAGCAGAAGCTTTGCCAAGCTATCTGTCTCCTGGTTCAGCATCGTCCCTGAAGGTGTCGACTTCTCTCTAAACCATTGAAGAAATCTATTTCTAGCATATCAGGGTGACCTGCTGGGGGATTTGGACAGAAGTGAGGAAGTGAGGCCTGATGGAATTCAAGAACTTTGTCGGGCCGCAGATTTATCTGTCAGGGCTATTAAGGAGACCGCCAGAGCATTTCGGGCGGTCTATGACAGCCCTTGTGGCCACTGAGAGACACCTCTTGTCTCAATTTGATGAAGATCAAGGCAGAAAGATCATCATCAATCCTCAATCCTTCTGGTCTCTTCGGCGACGCGGTTATTTCGGTCGTCAAGAGGCCAAATTACAGTCAGAGGTGGTTAAAATATCTCTTCCTCGTGATGTCCAACCCCCTGGGGCTACTGGGCATGAGCAAATCCAGCTGTCTAGTTTCTCATACGCACCACAACAGCCAAAGCCTTAAAGCAGAAGCCGTCCCGAGGCCAATCTTCAGCGAAGGCTTCAGCTCAAAAGAAATGGCACCACCGGCGTCAGACCAGAAAGGGCAGCCCCAACCGGGGTGGAATGGTGTACACCTCATTATCTAGGTGTCCTCAAGAGACCGTTCTGACAACCCCACCACCCTTGGTGCATCGGGGCGCAGCAGTCTCCAGCGAGTTCTGGCGCAGTGTCAACTCAACATTGCGTCAGACTTGCGCCTGATGAGAAGGGTTTAAAAACAGTTTGTTCGGGTAGTTCCTGCCAGTAAGCTTCAGGTCCCTGGACTGGCTGTCTCAACTACACCAGAGGCCAGCCTCAAGGGGCTGGTTCCCTTGGTAGATTTTCTGACAGCGCGGAAGCTACTGTGAAATATATCATTCCATTTATTCCATCAATTGGATTAGTTAGCTTCAGAGGCATTCATGCTGGAAGCGTTCCCAAAGGGTCATTCGACAGCATGTCCCGTTCCCTGTCTCAGGGAACTATGGTTACAGTCGTAACCTGAGATGATTTCTTTACATAAATCTATGTTCAATGCAAGTTGAAGTGGTTTATGGTGGTTGGGTGCTGGTCTTGCTTGTGAACAAGCGCAGTTTTTCAGCAGCAAAATAAAAAAAGCAAGTAAAGCTGGTTGACAAAAGATGTTTTGCTTGTTAAACAACTTTAGACCACCAGCAACTCATGTTTAAATTACATTTAGTGTTTTAGAATACTCTTTTGAATTCCAAATGATAGTAATCCAAACATTAACCCACAGGAGCAGAAAAGAAAATACACAACATGTACAGAAATATATCCGAAAACCAAAATCATATGCAGGTGATGGCCTAGTTTATGTTATGTTGGTCTCTCCATGACCTACCTCGTGCAGGGCAAGGGATGACCACTCTGCTGTAAGCCACACTCTCGAATGATAGTCTCTCCATTTGTCTCAAAATAGGGGCCCTCTGTAACCACATACACAGTTCACAAGGTTAGGATAAAAGACCCAAACCCAAAGGTCAACTTAAGGGTCAAAGAGGAGAGCACAGGAACACAGGAATATGTTTACTGGTGATGCTTCATGTTTAGTCATAATTTAGATTGGCTACCCAAGGGATAATGATTTATTGCCTTTCTAAAATGTTTTGATGTGCAAAGAGTTCTATGTACAAAGACACATGTTAATCGTTATGCACAACAGACTTACCTAACACTTCCAGGACGATCTCAATGGTATCTTCTCCAGCACTATTATTGGCTACACAGCTGTACGTCCCGCTGTCCGAGTGCTGGACCGCCTGGGATCTTCAGCATCCTGTCACTACCCACAAGACGTCTGTTGTGAAACCAGCTGATCTGAGGGCTCGGCTCTCCTTGGACCACACATGGCAACACCACTGTCTGGCCAATCAAAGCTTTACAGAGATGTAGGCGCTGGCTGAATCCTCTGGTTTCAGCTGTAAGGATAAAAAAGTTGAAAATCTGGCTTCTTCATTGTTTGGTAGTTTGTTTATCTCAGGAATTAATACATTTCTACACAGGACACACTATACAAAAGGTTTCATGGAGTTCCCTTTCGTCCTATCTGTTTTTTCCACAGATAAATCTTGAGATTATTGGCATTGTACCTTGTACTTGTAAATTGTAGGTGAGTGAAATGTTGCCAGCTGGGTTAGCAGCAGAACAGGTGTAGAATTTACTGTCTATCAGCCTGACATCACTAATCTTCAGAGAACCAGACGGCAGAACTGTGAACCTGTGTAAGAAGAGATCAAAGGTCAAGCTCTGAAGTCACAGAGTTATGTTTTAGAGTGAGCATATCTGTTAAAGAATAATGTTGCATTCCCAATTTGACTACTGTACTACGCCTCAAAAAATATGTACTCTTTTTGTAAATAAAAAAGTGCATACTTTTGAGTGTGTAGCAGAGAGACAGAATTTGGGACATTCTATCACATCATAAAATTTCTATTTATATATTTACATGCATCCTGTCACCATAACCAGCCTGTCAATCATCTTTGTCACTGTAAACACCTCTACATTTAATTTAATTTTCATTTCCTACCATATTGAAGCGAGAAGCAGTACGTTGATCTGCCAGTCGTGGGTCTTTCTCTGCGGATACTCTCCTCATATTTTTGCATATTTTTGCCAATTGGATCTTTATAAAAGTTCATATTGTGGTTGCAAATGAAACACAACACGGATATGATTACATATATTTTACCAGGTTAAATGTTGATTATTAGTCACTCAAACCCCTTAATCTACTTAATCTGCCAGTTGCACATATTGTTCTCAAGCGCGATGGGTTGTGGGCAATATGGACTTGGGCAATATGGACTTGGACTCTGACTTTTGGAATACTCTTTTCAACATACTATTCTTTGGAACACATTCTGATCTCACAAACTATTAAGGATGGATACTAAGCACATTGGGACGAAGTGTAAGTAATGCACACAGCTTTCTAACTTGCACAATTGAAACTAATTGAGAAAATCAGCTTAGTTTCATTTGGACTGCAGTCTTTAGAACATTTGCTTAGCAACTTTATTATAGCAACCTAAATACAAATACAACTAATAAATCTGAAAAAGCTACAAGCTACTATTCAACAAACCCCACTTGGGAAAAACTACCAAGTGGGGTTTGTTGAACATTGACTCATTGACATTAAAATGTGATATTAAGTACTACTTCAGTTTAATAAACAATAATTTAATAACAACTACAAAATGTTGCAGAATAATGTAATATATGTGCCAAAAGTGTTCTTTCTTGTCATTATTGAACTTTTTTTTAGCATAAAATGTCCTTTGGAGTTGAGTAAAGAACCCTATGCCACATATATAGAACCCTTTTTTCTAAGTTTTTCTTTTTTCCTACTATGGAAGCCAGAAACTGTCTGGTTACTGATATTCTTCTAATATCAGAAAATCAGCTGAATGCATTTGAAAATCGCAAAAAACTCAACTGTTTAACTCTGGGGGAGTTGTAAAATGAGCCTGTTTCAAAAAAAAAAAAAAGTGTAGTATCCCTTTAACTGTTTAATTTTCACTCCTTGACTCTGGTCTTCTGACTATTCCCTCAACTCGCTTGCACTCTATGGGTGACGGGGCTTTTTCTTCTCCCTTGCCCCAAAACTCTGGAACTCTCCTACATATGAGATTAGACATGCTTAATATTTTAGTGCTTTTAAATCCTTACTTAAAACTCACTTTTTGTTATACTTGCAAATGTGTTTTTTAGTGTACTTGTATATAGTATATCTTGTATATTTTATTTTGAATATTGTATGTTTGCAGTATTATTGTTTTGGTGTTTTTAACTTTCATTATTTATGCATATAGATTATCCTTTTTATTTTTTTACAAAGCATTATGGCTGCCTTCTTGAAAATTTACAGTGAATATTTCTAAAATAGCATCAGTTTTGGAGTAACTGTTCCTTTCATTCTTTATTTAACAAACAAAATTGGCAACTTGAAAATCTGGTATGGAATGCATTGCATTTGCAATTTGTCCATTTCTTAGCAATACAACTGGCACGATAAAACATGTATGACAAAGAAATTGAGATTTGCCTTCTTAAATATATGTGCTTACACAACAATATACAACTTTTTATTTTTAGATTAGTTCAAATCCCCCCAGTAAATTCCAACAAACGACAGATTCTGGATGGATCAGTATGTGCACCATATGCAGCCCATGTTGGGGCTGTTTAAACCAGCCTGTAGAAACACATGTGCACACTGGCAGATTTGGACTGTGGTCATTAGGGTAGGAGTTTCGGAATCAGGAGAGAAAGAGAAAGAAGCTAAAAAAGGCAATTTTAAACCTTAAATTTTAAGGTTAAAGCAAGCACTGTGCCCCTGACATCCCCACAGCCACCCGATTCTACATTAAACACACTTTCCACACATAATCTTCTTTCCTGTGTGGCAGATGTCTCTGGAGTGGAGTGTTATTCTCGTCAGGCAGACTTGACATGCTGTTTTATGAGACAGGAAGTTGCTGGAGACTCAAACATTATGCAGGCTACACTTCTTCCTATGTGACTATCACTCAAAACACTCAGTGCCTTAAATGTTCCAGTAATTCCTAACTTTTACAGACAGACCCTATTACCTAATCCTACTGTAAAGCTGTCATCCTTACAATACCTATCTACTGCATCCCTCTGACTAATGCCATCAACATTCTTCAGCTCCATCTAAAAAACTCCAGCATGCTCCAATTTACCGATTAGCAAATACATCAACTGTAACGTAATGATTTTTACATCAGTTTTCCTTTGAACCCAGGTGATTTTTAACCTTGCACCTCTAACGATTGATAGATGCGAGTCCACAAGACATTCATAATGACTAGGGTTAAAAAAAAATGTTCTCCAACATATTCTATTACAAGTTTTTGGTCAGATCTTAATCTGATAAAGCTGAAAACGTTAAAGGAATGATCTGGGCACAATAGTTAAGGTGTGATCACATGGGTAAATGTTAACAAAATTGTTAAATTGTATGCAAAATTTATAACAGTGTATAGATGTAGCGCACAAATAAGTTACTTTCTAAACAAGATGCTTTCTGTTGATCAAAGAGGTGAAAAATGCATGGGAACTTTTTGCCCTTACAAGTCTTGATTACAGCTAGAATGACTATATATCGCCAGCAAAATTTCATTGAGCAATGGTAAATGTGACATTATATAATTTATAAAAGTTCAGTCAAGACCATTAAGTGATTTTTTGCAGTGTTGTTTGATTAACATTAAAATCGCAGACAGCTGCATATTGGGAATATTAGGCTGCTGTCAATTTAAGACATGCACAGATCCAATACTGATAATGTACACATCACACACGTAAAGCTCAGCAGGTTTTCTGCATTAAACTTATTTAACTCAATTACAGGTGATTGTAATCATACAATTTACTAGCTAAAGCCTTGTTGTTTAGTCCTCTCTCATGAAATTTGGTCCCACATGCGAGTGATTTACTTGCATTGTAGAGGGTTATGTCTATTGTGTCTTCATGTTTGTGAATTGAATCATATGTGATTCTGCATAATTGCCCCGTGACAGAACAATAAATATTCGCTCACTTGTGTATTGTTTGAGCTGTAAAGCTGTTTACAGGGAGCATGGATGCCAGCCCGAATCCCGCCAACAAAATTTTTTGGTCTGGAAGTTCGGTCTGGACTCAATCCATTGAGGAGTAATTATGATCTGTTCAGAAATCGTTGGGCCAATCAAATTGCCAGAGCAGGCTTTATACGATGATGAACAGATGATCTCCATTTATTAAAATCAGTCAAGTCGCGCTGCAAGTGTGATTATAAAGTTGAAACAGGGCCGACAAATGCGAGCAGATTTGTTTGCTTCATTGTCGGATGTAATCCTGAAACGGAGAACTTGTTCGTACATTCACCTTTTCTATTTCTTTCAAAAATTATTTTCGTGTTTGCAAGTCCTCCGCAAATCCTTAAATTCTTTTACAACACCGGCAAAGACGGTTTACATTCATTATTTTACTACTTCTTCCAGTGTGCGTGCAATTGAGTTCTGTTGTTCTATGTCGCTCAACATATGTTACTTACTGCGTTGCTCTGATTGGCTGTAGGTCTATCCAATTGAGTGCAGAGTGTGTTTTTTTCCTGCTTTGGTTAAGACACACATCATAACTGAAGCCCTATGGAGCAGTATCAGACTTACATTCTGACTAGAATATTAGTATGACTAAGTCAGGCTAGTTTATAGGGTTAGTTCACACAAAAATGTAAATTCTGTTCATCTTCGTAATACAAACGAAGATTTTTTAATGAAATCTGAGAGCTTTCTGTGCCTCCACTGACAACCTATACACAACAACCACTTTTAAGCCCCAGAAAGTAAAAGTAAGGACATCAATGAAGTAATCCATGTGACTCCAGTATTTTAAAGGGTGATGAACTGAGAAATCAAAATTTCCTTGAGCTTTTGGCATCTAAGAGGTCATCATCATATTATAAGACTATCCTGTAAGTTTCAGAACAGAAAACGTCCTTGTTAGTCCAATAAAAGCTTTTATTGACACCAGGCTCAGCAAACGACTCGTTTTCAAAGTGGGAAACTATGACGTCAAAGAAAGGTAAAACACCACCCCGGACAGAAGAAGATTTAGCCCTCACCGATTCCGTGCATTACACGCTAAATAGCTAAATAACATAGGCCTATCTCGTGACGACAAATCGGATTCAGCTATCGAGCAATACAAAATATTGTGCAGTGCCCTGGTTGTGAAAGACAGTCACTGCATATGCTTCCTCTGATTCCAATAGGACTGCATGGATAAGCTTTATTTTTCATGACGTTCCAGCTGATGAGGGTAAAACATCTGTCCGTTTGTCGCTTCATTTCACTGAGGATTGTTTTGTAAACAAGACTGGATTTGCAGAACAAGTTGAAACTCATTACAATATGCAAAACTGTTATCCACTCGACAGCAGTGGGCGTTTACTTCCATGTCTTCAGTGCAGACACCATAAAGAGTGTTTTTGAGCTAGGCTCAAAACTCAGATAAAAAATAGCCTATTACGTGTTTCATTTTAAAAGCGAACATCATAAGTTGTAACCTGGCCCTAGCCAGATGAATTTCGCTCCGCCTCAGCTCCACTCATCCATCTGGAACCGAATCCATTGAAAAGGCGTTTCAGAAGGCTGGGCCTTATCAAAAATCCTTGCATATGATTGGATAAGCCACTTGTCTGTCATCTTTATCGACAGTGCTATTTCAACCACTCACACCGAAGCCAGCCCGTGACGGCTGATAGAGCGACGCAGAAAAAAACAGAACAGCCGACGAACGACTACAAGCCCTCTTTAACGACGACTTACAGAACTCGGTTTAACATTGTTACAAGTTCAGGTAAGATCATGTTGGATATGCAGTACGGTGCGTTCGCTTGATCGGGCAGACTCGGAAGATGCTTGCTCTGGCAAATTTTAGAGGATGGCAAAAAGCAGAAAAGGAACCGCTTTCTGAACAATCATCAGTCACTTTGTCACTACGTCACATCTATGAAACTCCCACCTGCGTCCTGATTGGCTAAACCATAAATTTGGTTGGAGAAATCACTCTCAGTGGAAGAGGTTCCAGATGGATGTGAGTGAAGCTCAGGTGGAGCTCAGCGGAACGACATTCATCTGGCTAGGGTCAGGTTACATAAGTTGACCTCAGACAACAATATAATAAAATTTAAAAAGCCAGTTCATGACCCCTTTAACCTCAGTTGTATGTCTTAATTGACTTTATTTACAAAATTTTAATCTCTGATGTGTCATCATTTTAAATTATGGTTTTAGGGTTTACATTTATTTAATCAAGGCAAAAAAGTTGTAAAATTGGGATGAAATAAGGATAAAGATGGTCAACAGGATTATAAAACAAACAAGGTTTTATTAAACTAGATACTAGAGGGTAGCAAACATAATAGCGTGTGTTTTATGTTTGTACGCACACACAACCGACAATTAAAGACTGAGTACAGAGGAACTAAATACACAGAGGTATCGAACAAAATGTGCAGCTGTGGTGGAAGATTAGTGTCCCATGGGAACAGATAAATGGCGTGAAACAAAGAAAAGAAACTGTGACTGACAACAAACTCCATTAAGTCCAGTTGAGGTGAAAACCAAAGATAAATGGGTGCAGATGACCAGACAGATATAGCTTTACACAGAAAAGGTTACTATGTTTTTTTTTCTCACTAAAATTATAACAATGCATACTGTTTTATGTCTTATGTGTATAGGGTCTCAACCGTTTCGGTTGCATGGCGTTCTCGATCCTCGACTCTACCGAACCTGAGACCACCGTCAGCTGACTAAGCGACGCAAAGGTAAAGCCTCAGGTGTATGACGTGCAGGGATCGTCATATTAGCCGACGTTTAAGGGTACCCTGAAAAAGGCGGATGCTTGGCAGTCTGGTCAGGAGACGTCCCAGAGGGCGAGACAGTCATCTGAGCTTCTTTGGGATTAGACTGTGCCAGTTGAAACAGTGAGGTACTTTTAATGTTTTTGTAATGTTGTTGAGTGCCTCAGTATAACCCAGATTTTTGTAACCCAAATGCTGTCAATTAAACTTAAACTTGCTATTGAACATATTTCTGATATACCCTTAAAAGCAGGCAAAATGTCAACTGTGTTAAGAGATTCTATATCTCCATTTACTTGCCTGTGTTACATCATTTGTACTTCTGTATACAATTAAAAACACTCCAACACTCTCAAACATGAAATGCAGATGAATTTTCACTTAAGACAAATAAATGCAAAGCATCAGTCCATCAGGGTGAAATCTAATGTGTCTCCTTTGTAACAGAGCACCAGTGGCTCTTGTTGAAGCCTAGCTGGCTCTTGTTCTTGTCCAGGGGAGTTAGAATGAGGTAAGAGAAGTCAGATGGGGTGAATTTTGACACAGCTGAAGCCTTTTATCAGAGAGGCTACATGCGCCTCATCAGGGCCCAATTTTTTCTCAGCTAGAAAACTTCATCACTCATCAGGACACATTTTTGCCATTTATTATGAGCGGTATTGCGCACTGTTTCCAAAAGAAAATAGCATGCAAATAATTTAGCATTGAAGAATCGCCACATCATTTTCGGCCTTGCTGAACTGGGATTTGTGATTTTGTCAAAATTAAGGAGCACTTCCATCACATTTGACCTTTTGTAGCCTTTCAGTATGTTCTATAGGTTTTTTAAATTTTTTATCTTTGAATAAAATATTAAAACAAACAAGAAAAGCAGGCAGCTTTGTGTCCAAACTGAGACAGAATTGTTTAACGTTTCCTTTTCACAATTTTGTACCTAAATTATTTATTTATTTATTTATTTTTTGAGTAAATGATGAGGCAAGAAGAAATTTTCATTTTTGGGTAGACTATTCCTTTAATTACTTTCATTGTATGGACAAAGAACAAAGTAATAAGGAAGTCAGTACTCGTTTGAAAGGGAGGATGAATGAGATCAGTGTCAGGAATTAAATTGATCTGATTAACTATTTAGGTGAATTTGGGCACATCAATTAAACTTTTTTTATATGGGTCAGATATGACAAGTGAGCTCAGTATTGCAGGGCAATGAGTGGGTTAAATGGAGATGTGTGGAAAAGATACACTACAGTTCAAAAGTTTGGGCTCTATATTATTAAAGTTTTTAAACAGGTCTCGTATGCTCACAAATGATGCATTATTTGATCAAAAATAAGGTATAACAGTATATAAATTCTGAAATACTAAAATAATGTGATTTATTCCTTGAATGGCAAAGCTGAATTTTCAACATCCCCTTACTTTAGTCTTCAGTGTCACATGATCCTTCAATATGTTGATATGGTGCTCAAGACTTTTGTATGATAGTGTACATTATAATCAATGTTGGGAAAGTTCACTTTCTACATGAACTTTGAGTTCAAAGCTCGGTTCAGACATTTTAAAATGAACTAGTTCAGTTCATACTTAAAAAAATGAACTAGTTATAGTTCTTTTTTTCCATATGTTGCAAGCTCTTTTTTTAAATTATTATTGCCACAGCCCATATACAACCACAGACAACAAACTCTATTTTGTCGACGGAGACAGTTTGCAGAAGAAACGTCAGATTTTTCCCATCCTCATCACCGACACTCGTCATTGGGCTTCAGTTTACATTGTCATAGGCCGTCCTACGCTCGCTACACTGCTTTGTGTTCGGCAGGCGGCGCGGCAGAGGACAGGACACTGGTGTCTTGTGTCGCAGGTATAAGTGTCTTGTCTTGCATTACATGTGTGGGGCCTGTTCTCACGTGTCTGTTTCAGCTGTGTTGCGCCTGGAAGGCTTCTAGTGAGCTGGCACCCTGAGCATGTATTTCGAAGCTGAGGGACTGGAGGAGTGTGCAGTTCGCCAGACACCCAGAATGACACGCGGTCACAGTAACGCAGTCAGTCAGGCAGTGGTGCGTGACGTCCAGTTCATGTTCACCCAAAATATGAGCAGGTGTTCAGGCACAACACTGGTTATAATTACCTGCCTAAGTCAATTAATGTAATGAATATGGTGTGAGACATAATTGGTTATGATCTTACCAGGCCGTGACAGGAGGTATGGGCTGCCCATTCTGCTCCAAGTCAGCACAGATGTCAGGACTTCCATGAACTTCACATGGAAGGATGACTTCTGATCCAACCTCAGCTGCCATTTTAACCGTCGCCTGTGACCCATCAACACCAACAATTCCGTGGTTTGCCTATCGAAGATGAGAGACTCAGTTAGAAAATTCTTTCAAAGCGATTTGTTTTTGAGTAAATCATCAGAAGACTCTGCTACTGTTAACGCTCAGATGCATCTTCTCTGCTGGTGTAGCCCACTGCACTGGTGGCGGTGAAATCTGACTCCTGCACTCTTCTGCCCTGGGGACTGGGATGTACAGACTCCCATAGCTGCCTCAAGAGGTGCTGATACAGGTCTGCTTTGAGGGATCTCTGCCCTGGGGAGAGAAGGATATGGCAGATAACCCGAACACCTTGAAACAAGCATGCTTGTCTGAAGGAAAGATTGGAATGCACATCCTGTTCCAAAACCTTTGAAGTGATTTCTCAGGTTACCAGGAATCAGGCATTGCTCATGCATATCCCCAATCCCCTTTTTGCTCTGAAACAAGATGGCTTTAGCAGACCTTCTTTCATGTGACCAGAATAGCAATTTAAATGCCTACAGTGGATACTGCGGACAATGCACTCCCAATCTATCGTGTTGTGAAATAGCGGTGGAAAACTAAATTCCCATGACAGGGGCAGGCGGACGTGAGCATACATCCGTTTGAAAGGCGATTGGGAAAGCAATGCATCAAGGACGAATGGGCTGCATCAGCACTTCTCCTGCTTCCATTAGCCTAAATTATTCCAGCCAACTGTTTCACACAATGCAATCTGTCACTGCTGGGATGGTGACAGAAGCACTATTACAGAAAAAGGGACCATAGTCAAGTGATCAGGGTGATGTACCTTGGACCAGATGATGGTGGGTTTTGGGATACCCACTTGTTTCACAGGGACAGGGAGATGGGTGTGCCCTCGTTGGCTGTGTACATGCAGGGACCAGCCCTTGATATCAGGAGGGCTGGAAAGTAGGTCAGAATAGCAGCTGTTCACAAGGCCTTAACAACCAACCGGGTTCACAATTAGAACTTCACCAAAGATACTTCACAAGGAATCGAGCTTATCGCTTCTAAATATGAAACTCTAATATTAGCACCTATTTTAGCTTTATTAGGGACCACATGAGTTACCTTAATGCAAAAAAAAAAAAAGTTTTCCAGTAAAAATACAAAACACGCTTAAGATTGGATTTGTTTACTGATAAATAAATTGAATTTATATAATAATATAATTACATATTTTAATAATATACATATATTCTAACAATAAATATATGTACATTATTGAATATTATTATTATCCTGATAATATTCAAAAAGGTGCAAATACTGGAAGTGTTCAGTGTTCTTAAAGGGTTAGTTCACCCAAAAATGAAAATTAAGTCATTAATTACTCACCCCATGCTTGTTCCAACCCTGCAAGACCTTCGTTCATCTTTGGAACACAAATAAAGATATTTTTGATTAAATCTGAGAGGTGGATCACTCCTACATAGACTGCCTAAGGGACTGGCTCTCGACGGCCCATAAAGTCATTAAAGAAAATGTTGAAATATTCCATGTGCCTACAGTGGCTCAATTATAAGTTTATCAAGCAATCGAGACTACTTTTTGTGCGAAAAAAACATAAATAACGACTTTATTCGACTATTCCATTACTTCCTTATGGGCCTCTGAGATCGAGCTGAAAGAGATTTCCAGAACGCATGCGCGAGAACTGAGATGATGACGTTCTTCTTCGACTACTTCTTGTTACCGGCTGCTCTCCGCTTAGGAGTATTACCGCCACCTACCGTGATAAGATGATGTGCTGATATAGCTGGAAGCGCAAAACTTTCTGTTTACAAGCAGAGGAAGATCTGCCCTGTACATACGCTTTTCAATTACTGTATTTTCCACACTATAAGGCGGAACTTAAAAGCCTTTAATCTTCTCAGAAAACGTCAGTGTGCCTTATAATCCGGACTTCGGAGCGCCTTATATATGGATCATCATCTTATACGGTAGGTGGCGGTAGCACTTTCCTAAGCGGTGAGCAGCCGGTAACAAGAAGTAGTCGAAGAAGAACGTCGTCATCTCAGTTCTCGCTGCATGCGCCCATAAGGAAGTAATGGAATAGTCGAATAAAGTCGTTATTTATGATTTTTTTCACACAAAAAGTAGTCTCGTCGCTTGATAAACTTATAATTGAGCCGCTGTAGGCACATGCAATATTTAAACATTTTCTTTAATGACTTTATGGGCCGTCAAGAGCCAGTCCCTTAGACAGTCTATGGAGGAGTGATCCAGCTCTCAGATTTAATCAAAAATATCTTTATTTGTGTTCCGAAGATGAACGAAGGTCTTACGGGGTTGGTACAGCATGGGGGTGAGTAATTAATGACTTAATTTTAATTTTTGGTAAACTAACCCTTTAAGAATTAAAGATTGGCGACTTGTTTGTCCCATTATCAATAGTTATCAACCGTTTTTTTGTTATGAAAAGTAAAAAAAAATTGTTTAAAAAAAATGTTTAATTGTAAATATTATTATTATTATTATTCATTAAAGTATCTAAGCATTAAGTAATTAAACTACACATTACTTGGGATTATTTGAAACTGATGTATTGTTTCTTTTAATCTCTGAAAAAAAGCACATTGCTGCATAAAAAAGTGCATCGTTCTTCCTCCGTTATTTCATTACTGCCTTGTTATCATCAATCTGTTCACTAAATCTGGACAGTGAAAAAAAATTATACTCAATTACAATTATACTCAATTGTAAAAATGACCTGCCCACTAACATTGAACTTCCACTGTGACGGTGATATTGGCTGATCCTGCTACATTGATAGCGGTGCACACGCATGTCCCTGCATCATCAGGTACAGTTCTGTCCACATGTAGACTACGTCACTCCTTAGAAAGACTCTTCCACCAACACGCACCTAGAGACAGGATGATCGTACAATAAATCATAAGCATTAACACAACATACACTTTCTGGTCATTTCAATTTCGCAACTCTCTCATTACTCACTTGTTTTCCATTGTGCGTCCAGACTCTCTCAGGAAGAGGAATTCCATCTAATAACATACAGGGAAGGTTCAAAGGCTGACCGGTCATCGCTGTGACAGCTGGTGCACCTTGAACTAATAACGGTGGTTCTGTAAAGAGGACAGATAATTACAGTGGGACTTTATGGTCACAATATTTGTGATATTGATTAAGAGAACAACACACTTCCATACCTAAGCCAGTAACAGTGACTCTGGCTAGTGCCTTGATGGATCCAAACTGATTTTTGGCCTCGCAAACATAAACACCTTCATCATCAACCCAAACACCTGGAAGGATCAGAGCAATGCTGATTAGAACATAAAAGACTCTTTTGTAATGGATCCCATGAACATCTCATTTCATACTTTAGTCATTATCAAACACAGCTTGATTTTGTGAAAGGGATGTGATATCAGTATTCAGCTCACATATGGATGTGTTTGTGTGTTTTTTGATTTTGGTGATGGCTTTACTTCATTAAAAGTATCATCTTGACCTTAGTATCAAAAAATAAAAACAACACAGAAAAATCAGTCAACAATTTTACTAGTTTAACAATACACACAAATAATAACCACAACCTATAAGATTTTACTTGCACAATATATACAGTAACCACATCAGTTGTCTTCTGATATTAGATATTTATCAATTATATGTAGTAACCAATACCAAAATGGATATTTAAATTATGCTAAATATTTTAACCATTAATCATTTAACATTTCACTTTAATTTAAATACACAAAGTAACACAATAAATAAGAAACAATAAAACCATTATTATTATTTAATTGAGTCTCTTTTATAATCTTATACAAATATTTTGATTACATTTGATTTTATTCATTTCAAAATTTATAATATTAAGAACATTATTATTACATTTAATTATTTGTCAAAATCTACCATTCACTAAAATATAATCAACACAAATTATTAACAATAAACAACAGCAATAAAAATCATTATTACTACATTAATTTCTTTAGAACATGTTTTACATTTTAAAATGTATAATATTAAAAACAATATTATTAAATTGAATTCATCTTGTAGCCATCTTTTATGAATTATGCTTGACACACATTTGCATGCTTATTATTAACCATTTGAGTTTTTAAATTTGTTCAAAACCCGTTCAACTCTTGCCCCTGTTGGAGATTTTGGAGAAGATAGAGAATTTATGGCAATGCCTGATTTGCTCTTATTTACAACCCAGCTATTCATTCCATTGTGATGACAGTGCTGATGTCATCTGTTATTCACTATAATATACAGCGCTATATACAGCGTATTTGAAACAACAAAACTGTTGTAGTGAATATTGTGCAACACTTTGCATGTGTGAAATTTACACAATAGTAATTTTCCACACAGTGGTAGCTGTTGAAATAGTTTTAAATAGTATAAATCAATGTTGCATGTGCCGGATACATTTGTTTGCAAGTATGTGTTTTGTGTATATGCAGTGCTATGTGAGTAAGAATGATCTCAGGTTTTTAGGCTGATAAACCACACACTTCTCAAAAGGCAGATAGGAACAGGGACAGCTAACAGGCAACATTCTCAGAGTTTGGAAAATGTTCTGGCAAGGTTCTCTTAAAGTTATGAACAAACGTTCTTCCAGTAACATTTAACTGAATGCTTGTTCAAAGTTACAAATCTGTCAGTCACTTTTCTGTTGAGTCAAGACTGGCATTAGGGGTCAATCTTGTGAGGCCCAAACACCTCTGACATTTAAAAAGGCCAATGAAGCAAGTGGAACATTCATGCCAGACACGGACATATAAAAAACATTATTTAAAGAAACAAAAATATAAAAATGCATTATTTATACATCATCAGCATTGGCAAAACATTCTTAGAACATATTTTTTAATTTACTAAAGGTTTAGTTCCACCCAAAATGAAATTCCAATCCCCATTGACTACCATAGTATGAAAAAATACATACTATGGTAGTCAATGGGGATTGAAGATCTGTTTGATTAAAATATTTTTCCAAATATCTTCCTTTGTGTACAGCAGAACAAATGAACACATAGAGGTTTGGAACAACTTGAGGGTGAGTAAACGATGATAGAATTTTCATTTTTGGGTGAAATAACCCTTTAAGGCCTGTTCACACGGGACGAATTTCGCTCGTCACATTCGCCAACGTTTAAAAGCCTTGTGACTAAACAAAGGGCACCAATGTGAGTGTGCTCACCGACGCGTAAAACGCTCACTCGTAAATGCGTAATTTTAGAAAAATAGGCTTGTTTAAGATGAGCAAAATCTGCGCAGAACTGATCACCGGTGATGAGCGTGAGATGCATGCCGGTTAGAAATGTGCCCGAGAGCTGCAACAGAACTTAAATCACATCTAGTTTATTAGCAACACATGCACAAGCGTGAATCCTGTGAATCCCGTGATATCAGACTTCAATCTCTAACCAGGTGTCTAACCCTATCTTCTAGGTTACTATCTCTGAGGCCACGAGTTACTATCTTGAGGCCACGAGTTACTATCTGAGGCCATCGAGTTACCATCTTGAGGCCACTAAGTTAGTATCTTGAGGCCACGAGTTAGATATCTTGAGGCCACGAGTTAGTATCTTGAGGCCACGAGTTAGTATCTTGAGGCCACTGAGTTACTATCTTGAGGCCACGAGTTACGATCCTGAGGCCACGAGTTACTATCTCTGAGGTCATCTAGTTACTATCTTGAGGCCACAAGATAGTTATAATTAATTTTTTTCCCAAAGAGGGACTCTGGGGGTGCTCCTGTACAAAAGCAACAGCGGCCACAGAAAATCCTTCATAAAAGAGAACTGTTATGGAGTGATATTGCAGAGCAAAATGGCGCCATTCTAATGTCAGCTCATCATCACCAAAATTCGCTAGGGTGTGAACACAAAAAACGCTTTGAAAAACGCTGCCGATGAACATGCGCCGATATTCGTCCCTGGTGTGTACAGCCCTTCAGAATGCTTTTAATAACCTGGTAAGCTAAACAATAAACTAACAATAAACAATGCTAATACTATAGTACCTCTCTAATAAAAACATTATTGCCTATAAACATTTAGTAGCTACTTTGTTGATATGCAGTTCCCTGTCCTGCCAGAAGCTCCAGACTCAGGCTCAAGAGGCCTGCGGTTTGACCTTTCACCCCACCCAACCCCTGAAGGGGCCTAGGGTGAGGAGACCTTCTCTCAGCCCACTCTCTCAAGAGAGGAAGCTCTCAGCTGTACTGTTTCTATTTCTTCTATCGCAGCAGTTGGTTTCAGACCCACCTCCCCTATGTGTCAACACCTAAAATAACATCTTCATTATTCTCCTGTGGGTGGACCATGTCTGTTAGATCTTTCGCATTTAGTATCTGGGAGGGATTGTGCTAGCAGACGACCTCCCTGAACATCTATACAAAGATAGACATTGAAACTCACTCTGGATCTGAAGGGCACCAGAAGGCAGTTGAGAGGTGCCGACGTGGCCAGATGATTTGCCAAAAATGTTGCGTCCGTCCTGGCGTCTCCATGTCAGAGAAGGTGTGGGAAAACCACGGACGATGCAAGGTAGAGTAATGTTATCACCCACGCCAGCCGTTACGTCCACGGGAGACTCGTGAGAACATAGGAGCAGCTGCAAAAATACAATATTGTAACACAATAAATAATGTTCAGCTCTCCTCTTTACAATGTTCAAGAATAACTTTTTATAGTGTTTTTCTAGGGAGTGATACTTCACCTCTGCCATTATTTTTTGTAAAGGTGCTTTGAAGTTATATTTATTATGAAAGATGATATACATAATACATGAATTGGAAATGTTTGTCTTTTAGTGTAATATTAGGTAGTAAAAAATATGCTTTAATTAGAAAATATTTTCAATTTAACTTGAATTAATGTTTTGACTTTATGTTTTGACTTTAGTAAATAATATTTAAATCATTTGTTTTGGCTCTAAGCCAACTGTAATTGCACAGTATAAATGGGTTGTTATGTATAACTGTCTTTTATTTAGTAAGGAAGATATAATCATATTTTGGGTGCCTTAGCATTAGAAATTGTGCAAACTCTGAATTATAGAACAAAGTGAAAATATGCAGATGAAAAAAAAAGTTTTACAACCAACATTGCACTGAATTTATTTCCAACATTTTTCCACACACATTATATTTAGGATAGTAATTATGACTTAAAGGGTTAGTTCACCCAAAAATGAAAATTAAGTCATTAATTACTTACCTCATGCTGTACTCAACCTCGTAAGACCTTTGTTATTTTGGAACACAAATAAAGATATTTTGATTAAATTTGAGAGGTGGATCACTCTCCATAGACTGCCTAAGGGACTGGCACTTGCGGCCCATAAAATCATTAAAGAAAATCTTTAAATATTCCATGTGCCTACAGTGGCTCAATTATAAGTTTATCAAGCGATGAGACTACTTTTTGTGTGAAAAAACATAAATAACGACTTTATTCGACTATTCCATTACTTCCATATGGGTGCATGCGCGAGAACTGAGATGACAATCGTTCTTCTTCGACTACTTCTTGTTACCGGCTGCTCACCGCTTAGGAGTATTACCGCCACCTACCGTATAAGATGATGATCCATATATAAGGCGCTTCTAAGTCCGGATTATAAGGCACACTGTCGTTTTTTGAGAAGATTAAAGGCTTTTAAGTGCACCGTATAGTGCGGAAAATACGGTAATTGAAAAGCGTATGTACAGGGCAGATCTTCCTCTGCTTGTAAACAGAAAGTTTTGCGCTTCCAGCTATATCAGCACATCATATTAAACGGTAGGTATCGGTAACACTCCTAAGCGGTGAGCAGCCGCTAACAAGAAGTAGTCGAAGAAGAACATCCTCGTCTCAGTTCTCGCGCATGCGTTCTGGAAATCTCTTCAACTCTCATCTCAAGGCCCATAAGGAAGTAATGGAATAGTCGAATAAAGTCGTTATTTATGTTTGTTTGTTTTTTCGCACAAAAAATAGTCTCGTCGCTTGATAAACTTATAATTGAGCCGCTGTAGGCACATGGAAATATTTAAACATTTTCTTTAATGACTTTATGGGCCCGTCAAGAGCCAGTCCCTTAGGCAGTCTATGGAGGAATGATCCAGCTCTCAGATTTAATCAAAAATATCTTTATTTGTGTTCTGAAGATGAACGAAGGTCTTACGGAGTTGGTACAGCATGGGGTGAGTAATTAATGACTTAGTTTTCTTTTTTTTTTTGGGTGAACTGAACCCTTTAAAGCTGATGGGTGTAATTTTTTACGATGTTAAAATATTTTCTTTCATTCCAGTTTAATATGCAGAAACAACTTTAACTATAGACCTTATGTAGCCCCGCCCTTTTCAGTGCTGCGCTCGTTGTCTTTTGCCTTTCGGTCTGTATTTTCACAGCGAATGCTTGCATAGGCATGAATGAACTGCTCGTAAAAAAATCCCGGTCGACATTTGTTAAGACATCTGCTTTACAATGCTTATGATACACATTACAATGCTCATGATAACTTTTGTTAACTCTACAATAAGTAAATCCACTTCACCAGCTAATTACTCCTCGACAGCGATGCCATAGAAATATACAGAGCGACCGCAAAACCGGAAGTTCAAAGACAATATTCTAAAGATGACGGCGCCCACGTTTCTCTGGTGCATAAGGTCTATAACATCTGAAGGTTGGTTCACCAAAAATGTTTAAAATATATTGCTCTGTTTATTTGCCGATGGTGTGAGTTTGGGCGTGAGACTGACCAATGGAAGTCTGACCAATTTTATCATTATTTGATCAATTACACGTAATGATGCTAGTGGCACATAAATTACTTTTACACATTTTACTTTTAAGGCAAGTTCTATACAAAGTTATGGTCCCTGTTCTGGATCATTCAAGCATGCTCATAAACTGGCCATGAGCTACTGGGAGTCTAAGAATGCTGTCAGGAGCTGTTAAGCCCTGTTGAAAACACATTTCCAAATATCAAGTAGAAACCAAATTTCGCTCTCCAAATTACACACGCTACAACAGAGCGGGGGAACATTTCCTCTTGCGGTTAAGAAGCCCATGGGCTTATGGGTGTGTTCTGCTTAAAATCAGATAGCTTTGGCCAAGTTTTTTTGATTCATGCTATGAACTACATGTGCTTCAAAGGTTTGGAAAAGCAATAGAAATACTGCAACATTGAGCTCAGTAATAAAAGCCCACATAAAATGAAACCGTTCCGTATAAACTGTCCAGTAATATTTATATAGTATAGGCATGTAATGCAGCTGAATTCTTGTTCTCACCTCCCACCTGTAGTATGACCACAGCAGAGGTGGAGCCAGCAGTGTTTGAGGCCACACAGGTATACTCTCCAGAATCCAGTTCCTGAACCCCACGGATCTGCAGCGTTCCACGATGGACATCCTGCTCTGCAAATGGAACTGTTCCCAGATCCAGATCCCCTGAAGACGGATGGTGCAAGAATCAAAGAAAACATACGCCGTTGCCGTAACAACCCACTACACGTAATGCAATATCCTAAACAGACTCTAAAACTCTATGAAAATGAACAACAGTCTCTAAAACATGAAGAAATAATATTATATGTTGCAATTTCTTTATGATGATTAATCTTTTATACATTTCATTTGCTTAAAGTTTGAACCCATTGTTATTAAATTTGACTTTTGTCAGCTACAGTTTTATGACAGTTTAGTTAGAAAATGCTTTAAAAAAATCATTGTCATCAAAAAACAACAACAACATTTTTAAAAGATGGGAGGTGTCTTTTGAGGGTTCCAGGTATTATCCTTAAGCAGGGTAAGGATAAGGATTTATAATAGTCTTTTAATGATTGTTTCTTGTTAGACTGTAAGAACATGATAATCGATGTAAGCCATGTCACACTGTAAGATCTCAGTTGTCATTGATGTCAGATGGTACATCATCAATCAATAACACGTTCTGTGACATTATACGCAGGATTGAAATGGTCGCTGACAAATAAATTCTCGAACTTAATTTTGGTCATGGCTTGTCTTGAATAACGTCGTAGGAGAAGTCACACGGCAGGACTGTGAGTAAAATCTCCTGACACTGCCAGATTTTCATCTGAAGTAATATTTTATCGCAATGGTCATTAATTAGCTGTCAGTGAACCTCTCAAACTAACGATCAAAGATTTCAGATTTTAGAGGAATAGGTTTTGCTCAACTTGTCTCAGACGGCAAAATCGTGGCCAAAATTGCACAGTGTGCACCCGGCTTTAGGGGCAGTGTTTACCTTTTTGCCATTTTACTAATGGAGGAGGAGTACCAGAGGCCCGACATACTAGAATTGCATCTTCACCAGCAACGACCATCACCACCTGCTGTACCACTGAGATGCTTGGAGGCTCTGAGACAACAAGAGAGAAAGGAATTAAGACTAGCATTGTGTGCTGTACTTTATGTTTTTTTTTTTTTATTGCCACAGATAAATTGTTTTGATGTCTGTCTCTGGTTATGTTCAGAATTGAATACCAGCTAACTACTGAATATGTTACATTTTTTTTCACATGACCCCATCACCCCATCAAAAACATTTTATATTTTTAATCTAATGATAAACAATGAAACATTAAAAGGAAAAATGTCTAAAAATTGGGCAGTCTGAACCAAATTAGTAAAGAAAAAAACTCAAAACTGACATTACTTTTGGTTCATCTATTAAACTTTTCTTTCTTCCTTAAAAAAAAAGATAAAACAAAAGATATTTTAGTTCATGCTTAAAAAAACCTTTATACTCCTTAAAACTTCTGAAAGTCCTGAAAGAATATTCATCACAGTTTCCACAAAAACATTAAGCATCACATTTCCAACATTGATAATAATAGAAGTGTTTCTTGAGCACCAATCTCTCTGAAAAATCAAAAGACAGTAATGGCTGCTGAAAAGTAAGCTTTGCCAACACATTCATGACTGACTGACTGACTGACTGACCTGAACTGAATGACTGACTGACTGACTGACTGAATGAATGAATGAATGAATGGCTGACTGCTGACTAACTTACTGACTAAATTAATGAGTGAATGAATGAACGAACAAACAAACGAACGAACGAACAATAAATACTAACTTAAAGGAGTAGTTCACTTCTAAAAAACTTTTGCTGATAATTTACTCACCCATGTCATCCAAGATGTCCACATCTTTCTTTCTTCCGTTCAAAAGAAATGAAAGTTTTTGATGAAAACATTCCAGGATTTAAAACGACACCAGGCGACTGAATAAGGGTCTTGTCTGCGAGTCATTTTAAAAAATGACTCAAAATAAGATTTGTTCATTTCGATGAACAAGTTTGAAAAGAGTCACAAACGCGCATCACAGAAACAGAGCAAGGCGAGCAATTGTGCTTATAAAACTTTTTTATTTTTTTTTTAAATGATTGATCGTTTCGCTAGATGCAACCCTTATTCATTGTCTGGTGTTGTTTAAAGCCCTTTGAAGCTGCACTGAAACTCTCATTTGGACCTTGAACCGTTTGGTTCCCATTGAAGTCCATTATATGGAGAAAATCCTGGAATGTTTTCATCAAAAACCTTAATTTCTTTTCACTGAAGAAAGAAAGACATGGACATCTTGGATGACATGGGGGTGAGTCAATTATCAGCAAAAGTTTTTTTTTTTTAAAGTGAACTACTCCTTTAAATACAGTAGTCAACATTTGAAGTGGATCAAAAAAGTTCATTAAAATTGTCCTGAAGACAAGTATGGGTATTGTTCAAAATTCATGTGCAACTTTGATGAAAGGTTTTGATTCATTTCTATATAGTTGAGTTGAGTATACCATTTGATTTAAGTATGACATTCAGTGGCTTGAAAAATTCCACAGAAAAGTTTGGGTGCCAAACAGTTTAACAGAAGCAGCCATAGAACTTTTTGGTATATGCATTCGATATGCCTGCCAACACCTGCAATCTCATTTCATTTTAATGCATGCTGTCATGTCTCTATAAAAGTTATAGTCAATCAGTTATATATTCCATCTCTAACTCAATATTATATAAGAATGATTTACTATGTGCACTCATTTCATCAACAGAGCCACTGACTCCAGCACCTGCATAACTGACGGTAACAGACTGAGAGGTAGTGCCAGCCTCATTGGTGGCCAGGCACGTATAGTTTCCAGCATCCTCAGGGACAGCTCCTCTGATTTTCAGCATGCCAGACTCAGAGATGCTCAATCTGAAAGCACAGCCAGTGTTATATTAACCAAAGACTGCTGATGTAATGATTATCATTACAGAGACCACTGTGTTTAACACTTTTCAGAAGTGTATTTTTAAACTGAATAGTATTTCTTTCCATCAAACTTTCCATGACTTCTGACTGATCACTGCATTGAAGCCAGATTTATTCTGATATCTGGACCAAATCTCAGACTGTTAATGGTTTGCGGTCAGTTTATTCAAACAGAAATTAAATATAAATGATGCATTTTAGGAAAGTGGATAAAAATAACCATCTCAAACAGTGTGTGTAGATATATAGTGAGATGAGGGAGGGGGAGCTGGTTGACTACCGATGGTGGTTGGATAGAAAGATGTTGCCATGGCTCCAGAAAACCTTTGGAAGGAGGGGATCCAGATGCCGAACAGGAGATGCGGACTTCTGTGCCCAGAGAGAAGCTTTGTGTCTGAGGGGAGACAACCACAGAAGGGGCCTCTGTAAAGGAGACAGAAATAAACTGTGAATCATTGTGTTCAAAGGTATAGTTTGTCCAAAAATGAACATTCTGTCATTATTTACAAATGATGTCAGTCCAAATCGAACCCATTTGCTGTTGTCGTTTTTCAATGGAACATAAAAGAAGAAAATAATCTTTACATTCCTAGTAACAGTTCGTAGTATGAATGAAGTGTACCATTCTGAATTTAAAGTTTGTTTTTTTGGTGCACAAAAAGTATTCTTGGGGTGAACTATCCCTTTAATTGAGATGCCTTTACAATTCCAATTCATTTAATGGTAATTAACTAAAATAGAAACAAAATACGTTTAGACTTTATAGACAGATGGATGGATGGACTGAAGGCACGGATCATATATTGATATCAGATCGACGCGAACATACGTAAGAACAGCAAACCTACGGAACATACGGACAGACGGAACAGACAGACACAGACACAGACACAGACACAGACACAGACACAGACACAGACACAGACACAGATAGATAGATAGCATAGATAGATAGATAATATATAATACATACATAATAGATACATAGATATGATAATAATAGATAGATAGTATAGATAGATGATAGACAATAACAGATAGATAGATAGATAGATAGATAGATACAGATAGATAGATAGATAGATAATAGATAGACAATACATAGACAGATAGACAGATAGATATAGACATATAGACAGATACAGACAGACAGATAATTATGTGAAGATTCTCACATATAAAACAACCAAAAATTGTAATCAAGAGAAATGAAACGCCCACAGTTTTGGAATGGCATGAGGTAATACGTAAATAATTTCTATTCCTACACATTACTTGGCAAAAAGCCTTCAGACAATAGATAATGAAAACTCCACAAGCTATCTAATGGTATAATGAATGGTGCACGTCTGAACTGCACATGTTGAAAGTGGCTCACAGCGAGATACACTTCGATTTGTTCGGTTACTTGTCTCCAAAAGGAACTGGCCAATCTAATATCACATTAATTCTAGCTTATTCTAAAACATGCAGGCTCAAACTTGCTGGGTGTGTAGAACTTGCGCCTGTGGTTTGGAGAGTTTTAATGGAAAACACATGATGGTAGGACTCATGAGGCTGCAGGAGCTAAGTGTTTGACCAGGTGCTGTAGAATACCTAGGACCACCAGCCATACGACAGCCTGACTCTCTCCATGGCGTCTGTGGCTCTGCACTGGTAAGGTCCAGCATCCTGGCTGCGAACCCAGTTGATCTCCAGAGACGAATTGGCCAGTATTTTCACCCTTCCTGAGTGGGAATCGATAAAGCACTACCAGCCTGATACCAGGTCAGATTATGCCGCACAGAGCCTTGAACCTGGCAGGACAGCACTGCCACTGTCCCCGGGGATGAAGTCACATTCACCGGAGGAAGCAGAACAGGAGGGGGCTTTACATTTAGAGAAATGATGATGACATGTTTTTACAGCGATATTAAAATACAATTTATGTGAGGCAACCAATCCCTGTTTAATGTTACCATAGAAGTCAAATACAATACTTTTTGGCAGTGACAATTTCATTGCAAAAACCTTTTCTCATTGACAATTTCCTTTAATTCTGAAGTCTTGTTTATACTTTCACATGACTCTCTGCAGACTGTGCTCTTAGTTCACGATGCTCAAGAGGCATTTAAACGTGACATGTTCCACATTTGAACTATTTTCCGCAACAACAGTAGGTAGTGTGCAGAAAATATTTGCTTAACCAGCAAGAAACAGCTGTTAAAAATACTATTTACATTTTCATTAACCTATAGCCAGAAGAAAAAAAAAATGTCATGCTCCCAGTGAACATTAACCTAGAAAAAAAACAACAACAATAAAACAATAACAAAAAAAACAACAAAATATAAATTCCTTTTCTTTGGTCATATACAAAAAAGTGGACAAAACAACAAAATACTCTTCTGACTGTGTCTCTGGCTCTAAATGTTTACATTTACAATTTTTTTTTAAGTATTTATTGAAAATATTTCATTTTCATTAATACATTTTATATACTTTGTAGAAATAATTTTATATTTAACATATTTAACATTTTAAATACAAGTATTTATTTTATATGAATAACTTTATATTTAATATTTATTTCACATATTAAACATTTCACATACATTTATTTATTTACTTTTAATAATTGTATTTAAAACATTTACTAAAATAGGTGCATTTAGCTGTAACTCTATTTTTATTTTTTTTATTTTTTATTTTTTTTATCAAACCTTTAAAATAAATTTTAAATTTGTTGTACAAATTGGAGGTGGACAAATGCAAATCTTTTTCCCCTTAAACAAGAAAAAGAATATATATATATATATATATATATATATATATATATATACTATATCTATATCTATATATATATATATATATATATATATATATATATATATACACATATATATATATATATATAAATATAGATATAGATATGCTTCTGAAAACAGAAAACATAGTCTTGTTGGTTTTGAATGTGTCTTATTTTAAAATATTTAAATATTTTACTGGAAAACAAGATGTGGTGCATGAATGGCCTGACCATGTCCATCCAATACCTCTAACAGTGAGTTGCGTGAGAGCTCGTCCCATGCCTGCAGTGCTCTGGGCCACACATTCATATGCTCCCTCATCATTGCCTGAAGCATGTGGAATTTCCCATGATGCTTTAACTGAAGACCTTCAATTACAAAACAAATTAGCAGGTTTAAGTGATGAGTCCAAAAGTGCAGCCTTTGATCACAAACATGCATTTAGCCTACTCATAAATTCACTTTACGCACAAGAGTGAGGTAAAGAATGGAAAGAATTAGACTGAAAATATAGAGTTACAGATTACAAATGATATGAACACATTCAAAGCACACACAGATGGCAGCAGGTAAAAGGAAAAGGAAGAAAAGAAAAAAAAGTCTCTGATGAAATCTCTGATGTCACTAACAACTGAGCTTGCGCAGAATACCTTTCACCATAAGTCAGCATTATTTCATGTTCAAACTATAATTCAAAACAGAGTGCCCTTTATAGGGTAATTTTTCATGATGACTTTCTTTGTGCAATACACACAAGCCCTGCTGTTCATATTCATTTCCAAGATTGATATGTCAGTAAAAGCTAACAAATCCTTCTTGGGTTAGGTTAAATTTTGACTATAAAATGAATGCCCATGTCAGCACATGGTATCAAACGGAGCAGAAAATTGTCCAGCAAATGTTCACTTTAACATCTCCTCCATTATATTTATTTAAGGCCATATCACAGGAGAGAAGGCATGCAAAAGGGTTTGTACATGTTTGAAATGAGAGAAATATAGATATGCGGGAAAGAGAAGGGCGAGTGGCCTGAAAAGAGATGCTTAACCTTTAGAAAATATGAAAGATCATACTACATTTTTATGATAGCTGTTTTATTTTTCACTTAATTTTGCGGTTTGCGATTGTTTTTATCTTGTTTACAATATTTAAAACTCATCCAAATGCAATTAAGATAAAAATGCAGTTTGTGATTTTGTTATTTTCCAGCAATAATTACTACTGGGGGAAAAATTACAACAAGAAATATCTATTCAACAAATTATGACAAAATTATGGAATAGTTGTATGAATTGAATTGTTAGCTCAGAAGATCAAAAAAAAAAAAAACATTTTAAGGAGGAATGCAGACATTTAAAATTAGCTATGTTTCATCCTAGGCTAATATTTTGATTATCAACAATACAAAAGAAACTGAAACAGATGGAATTGAGAGAGGGACAGCAACAACAACAAAAAAAATATTATATTTAAGAGGAGTCTCACTCGTAGGTTCTTTCCTCTCCCATTGTTCTTCCACCTTTGGTGAATCTCAGTTTGTAGGGCAGGTCACTCTCCACAGAGCAGTCAATCATAGCAGGCTGCATGTAGAACCCTCTTATCTCAGTGGGCATACTCACCAGTGGAGGCTCTGTAAGGTGAGAGGGGCCAAAGGTTAAACTGGATCATCACAGCTGGGTTAACAACAACACAACATAAATAATGCCATCTTAAGAAACCAAACAAAACAAAAAACAAAAAAGTATTTAAACAGTTTAAACTGTTCAAGGTTCAAACTAAGTCCAGTGGATTTTGAATGCAACTTCAAACAAGACAAAACAAAAATCTAAAAGTATTTAAACTTTAAACAGTTCAAACTGTTCAAAGTCCAGTGGATTTTGAAGGCAACTTGAATGAAAACAAAACAAAACAAAAATCTAAAAGTATTTAAACAGTTCAAACGGTTCAAAGTTCAGAGTCCAGTAGATTTTGAAGGCAACTTGAATAAAAACAAAACAAAACAACAAAACAATAAATAAAAAGTATTTAATCAGTTTAAACTGTTCAAAGTGATTCCAATGGATTCTGAATTTTCTGAACTTAAATGCAAACAAAACAAAACCCAGAAAGAAGAAAAAAACCTCATCTGTGATGTTGAAAGAGACTTTACCTGGGATGATGTTGGTATATGACACACTTGACAGTCTCTGAAAGTTGTAGCCTTCTCCATCATTTCCAGACACTTTGAGGAAGAAGCTTTGAGAGGGTGTTCGAAAACTGCGGATGCTCCAAATACCTCCTGAGCCTTCATCGCCAGGCAAAGGCACAGGAATGGTGCGCAACGAGCGTCCCCCTAAAGATACTAACTCCATATTGGTAACCAGACCTGGAGGCTTCAGACAGGAACACTTCAAAATCACATGAGCTGGGACACCTGGAGGAAAATGTTATACATTTAATCCAGTTAAGGCAAGTTGAGCAAGTTCTGGCATAAACTGAGTAATACCATTTTTCTATCAAAATATGACTGGAGCAATTATTAAATGTTTTTTTTTTTGACATAAGAAAAAAATATTTTCTATTAATTGCATAAATACTATACATGTTTAATTCTTTTTCTTTTTTTACTATCACTTCCAGCATCCAACAGTGGAAATGGGCTCAGTACCAAATGGTGATAGTAGTAATACCTTCAATAGGTCTCTCTCTGGTCCTGCTGAACTCTGTGACAGGTATACTAGAGAAACCTGCCCTGAAGTCCAGGTTGCTCACACCTGTTACTCTGAGTGTGTCTCCCACTGCATCCCACCTGGACAAAAAGAAAAAACAGGTTTAATCATTTTTCAGAAGGACATTTTAAATGTGATCTAGCATCACTGTTCAAAGCTTTTAGGTGTTACCTTTAATGTCCATGGTCCAGGTCGAAGGTCTTTAGGTTGACCACCTTGCTGAGTTTGGGATGTTGAGCAGTTCTGTTAGACCCTGCCTCTCTCCAACTATACGGCCTATAATTATTCAAATAACAATTTAAAAAGGTTTAGTAATAAGGGGTCCTTTGTTAGAAGTACAATAACTTGTACTACTTTTAGTGAAAGGCATGAACAACCATTCAATACAAAACAATGGCATGTTCCTACCAAGAGGGTCTCTGAGCTCAATTAGAGGTGCTGGGCCACTCAATGACACAGTGACTTCTTTTAAACTAGGGTCAAAGGGCACCTCCCACTGGGTCTCCTGGGCAGTTTCATGGTCAGATGAAAGGAGGTGGACCTTCATGGCCTGGGACAGTTTCCTCAACCCATTTAAGAACCTAAACAAAACCAATGTATAGAAGAGGTTTCATTGTGTAAAAAAGGGAAAATAACATTATTTGACGTTATAAATCTTATTTTGGAAAAGCACAAAAGACAGCTGGGAACTCTGTTAACTTCCACCATATGGAAAGAGCTTAAACATTGCCCTAAATATCTTCTTTTGTGTTATGCATAAGAAAGGAAGTCATGTCTATGTCCAAAAGCTCTCAATCCATTCAAAGATGTTATATGCAGGCAAAGGTAGGAATCCCAGTGACATCATCTCTGTTCATGCAGACTGTCTCACAGAGGTATGTCACAAGCAGATCCTTATTAAACAGTGAGGAAATGAGATCAGATCATCTATCAGAGAGAGAATGCAAACTATTCCTGGGCTGACAAGCTATAAAATTTCTTAAAGACCAGCACCAACAGTAAAGGATTGCTTTTCACCCTAGACGATCACAGAGATCACAATAAATATATATTAGCAGTACATGGCAAAAAGTGCAGGTAATGCGTTAGTCACTCTAAAACTATTCCAGATGAGACAAGCAGCATCAAAACTAGACATGAAAAAAAAGTTATTTCATCATTTACTCATGCCTTTCCAACCCTGTATGACTTTGTTCATGGATCACAAAATAAGAAAAAAGAACATAAAAGTATCATGGAAATGGTCAATATGTTTCTGAAGTCATGATAGCTTTGTGTAGAGAACTAACTCAAATTAAGTTTGTATTCTTGATTCCTTCAGTCTTCTCAGCCATTGGGTGCACCACTTTTTTGATACTTTTATGCTGCATTGCATCTTTTAATTTTGTGTTACAAAAGAGAAAGAAAGTCACACGAGTTTATAACAACATGCAGGTGAGTAAATGATGGCAGAATGCTCATTTTTGAGTTAACTATCCCTTTAACCACATTCATTTTGAATACTGCAAGGCGGGGGACACATTAATGGAAAAAAGGAGAATGTGCAACAGGGAGATGATGAGACTTCTTTAGCCGGTATGTGAATTTAGGTCCATTATCTGACAGAACAACTGTCTGAATGCACTACAATGATCTGTGAAAACTGAGAAGTCATTTACACTTAACACCAACTTTATGTCCCTTAGACAAACGACTAAATGAACTGTTTCCTCAGTTAGTATTTTTAGATTTCAGCCATTAACTTCTTTAGAGAGACAGCTGTGTGTATTTGTTCTAAACTTTTTGTATTGACTACAGACATAAAAGCTGCTCTGTGTCCATATCACTGAACAAAAACATCACTTCAGTCAGCCCGCGAGAATGACGCTTATTTAACACATCTTTATATATTTAGGAATGAGAGAGAAAATTGGAGCGAGTGTAGCCTTTGATAATTTCATTACTCAGATTCTCCCCTATTTCTTTCTCTCTGGATCTCTCTCATCCTCTTAGGCTGCAGACGGCAGCTGGTTCCTTTCGGAGTTTACAACTGGAAACAGCTGTAATGAGTGCCACATGTGCAACTATCCCCACAGAGTAGCAAAAAGCTCACCAATGACCTACATCAGCCTCAAACCAGTGTCTGTTTCAATGGATGCCTCTTGGGAGCACCGGGAAGATTGAAACTAGTAATAGATAATAGACAAAAAGAAGGCAGCGGAGGAATATAAGTTTAACTATGTTCAGATAACGGCCTGTGTGTGTCCGGGAAAGGTTTGAAAGCTACCCCTCAAAAGAGAACATCATAGTCAAAACGATCCTGAAACCATATCCAGTGTGACGAATCTTAATGGGAGGCAACAGACTGGCTTCCTCTGGAAGTTGAACTGTCATGTTTCAAAGATTAGTTGTGGAGGAGTGTTGGTTGGGAAGCATACGTGAAAAGGATGTGGAGGTCAGCTGAGGATCAGCGAAATTCCAACTAAGCACCCACACTGTTTGTATAACTGATGCTTTAAAGGGACAGTTCACCTAAAATAAATAATAAATTACCCAAAAGTCATCAATTACTCACATTCATGTGGTTCATGACTTGTTCCTCCGTGGAACACAAGAGGATAAACGTTTAAGAATCAGCTCGTAATGAAAGCGAACGCATTGAAAAAAAAATGTTGGGTTATGCTTTTAAACCAAATGGTGGGTTAAGCCTGTTGGGTCATTGTATTCGGTTACTGTATTTATAATATTTTTACCCAGGTCAGGGTTTCTGTTACACAGGTGCTGGGTCATTATTAATGTCAATACAAATGATTGAACCACCTGAAATGGAACTGGGTCAATGTTGTGTCTGTGCAACCGGTTAAAGCTGGATACATTTGTCAACAGTTCTTTTGTGTTCTGTTCTGAGAGAAAAAAGTTCTTGAGGGGAAATGTCCTTAATGAAATGAAGGTATCGTGTTACATTTTCTTTCTATCAAATGAAACATCTGTCAGTCTCACAGTTTTATCTTATTTGTTTACGTGTTGCAGCTAGCAGCCTGCTTGGAACTAACCAACACGCGGATCAACACTCAAGCGCCAGGTGCCAGCAGGAAGTTTACTCTTAAATGTCCAGCAGATTAAATGGCACAAGGTAAGAGCTGTTTTTGATGTAACATGAATATATCAGGGTTGGCATTTAATTAATTGGGTAATTGGCACTTTAAGACATTGACTGTGTGAGATAAATGGGACAAATGCACGCCATCGGGCAGAAAGAACCAGTCATGAGCTTCAGAGTCATAAAGATTCTATCTTCCGTTTCAGGGTCAGTTCTGAGATATTGAGCATCAAAGTTTTTGCATCCCCAGCTTGGCAAACTGTTACTGTTATGTAGTATAATCTCCCACTAGAGAAGTCTTTATCTATTAATCTTTTTTTTTTTTAACAAAAATAATTCCTCACAGGCATTCATAAACACCTAATGGATCAGATTATGTCAAAAATCTCAATTTCGAGCCAAAAGCCGACCGCTGCTCCGGCTCAGGGACAGACATTGCCACTGGCTTTGTCGGCTCAGGAACAGACGCTGGCTGCGGCTCAGGAACAGACACTGGCTCAGGAACAGCACGCTGGCTCCTGCTCAGGAACAGACACTGACTCAGGAACAGATGCTGGCTCCGGCTCAGGAACAGACACTGGCTCAGGAACAGACGCTGGCTCCGGCTCTAGGAACAGACACTGGCTCAGGAACAGACACTGGCTCAGGAACAGACCGCTGGCTCCAGGCTCAGGAACAGACACTGGCTCAGGAACAGACGCTGGCTCTGGCTCAGGAACAGACACTGGCTCAGGGACAGCAAGCGCTGGCTCCGGCTCAGGAACAGACGCTGCTCCCGGCTCAGGACAGACACGCTGGCACTCGGCTCAGGCAGCAGACTGCTGGCTCTTGTGTGCCAGGAACAGACGCTGCTTCGCTCAGGAACAGACGCTGGCTCTGGCTCAGGAACAGACACTGGCTCCGGCTCAGGAACAGACGCGCTGCTCCGGTCTCAGGAACAGCCGCTGGCTCCGGGCTCAGGAAGAGACACTGGCTCAGGAACAGACGGCTGGCTCCAGCTTAGGAACAGACGCGTGGCTTTGGCTCAGGAACAGACGCTGGCTCCGGCTTCAGGAACAGACGCTTGCTCCGGCTCAGGAGACAGACGCCTTCTGCGGCTCAGGAACAGACGCTGGCTGCGGCTCAGGAACAGACACTGGCTCAGGAACAGACGGCTGGTCAGGACAGACACTGGCTCAGGAACAGACGCGCTGGCTTCGGCTCAGGAACAGACACTGGCTCAAGAACAGGCGCCTGGCTCCGGTTCAGGAACAGACGCTGGCTCGGCTCAGGAACAGACGCTTCCTCCGGCTCAGGAACAGACGCTTGCTCCGGTTCAGGAACAGACGCTTGCTCCGGCTCAGGAACAGACGCTGGCTCAGCCAGGAACAGACACTGGCTCAGGAACAGACGCTGGCTCCGGCTCAGGAACAGATGCTGGCTCCGGCTGGGGACCAGACAGCTGGCTCCGGCTCAGGAAACACTGCCAGGGCTCAGGAACAGAGCGCCTGGCTCCAGCTCAGGAACAGGACACTGGCTCCGGCTCAGGAACAGACGCTGGCTCAGGAACAGACGCTGGCTCCGGCTCAGGAACAGATGTTTGCTCCGGCTCAGGAACAGACCGCTGGCTCCGGCTCAGGAACAGACACTGGCTCAGGAACAGGCGCGCTGGCTCCGAGCTCAGGAACAAGACACTGGCTCAGGAACAGATGCTGGCTCCGGCTCAGGAACAGACGCTGGCTCTGGCTCAGGAACAAGACCCTGGCTCCGGCTCAGGAACAGATGCTGGCTCCAGCTTAGGAACAGGCGCTGGCTCCAGCTCAGGCTCTGGACTTAAGGTCCTTTCACACTGGATGCGACTTTTGATGCGCAAATAATCTGTGCGATGGTTTCATTTTTGAACAGCTGTTTGTATAATGAGTGCTTCCACACTGAACGTGAATGGCTGGCGCGAAAAAATGAACTTTGTCATTTTTTCGCTTCGATGTCGAATTTTTGGACTTTTAAGGTGAAAGAAAAGGCTTCAGCCAAACATATACAAGGAAACAAATGTGACGTGACCGCAACAATGACGGATTTTCTGATTGCTTGTGTTTCGAGTCATCTGTGAATGGAAATCTGAAACAAGGACAAACTTATTCATTCATATTCAACCCAACCGGGTGTTTACAAGGCTTTTCAGCCCATTTGAGCCTACAATCCATTTACTAAAAGTGTTTATTTGATTGCATTTAAGCGAGCCCTGATGAATGAGACAGCTCACCTTCTGCTATTATGTTACTAGCTCTGGTAGCATGTGCTACCTAAATGAATGTGCTACTTGAATACTATATATTTGGTATTCTGTTCAACTCAGGCTTTGATCCTGAGTTTGAGGTTTAACATCAGTAGCAAACAGCCAATCACATGCTGATAAAGTTTATCGAATAGTGAGAATTTAAACAAATGTACACACATAAGACTTTGACCAGTCTCTTTGGGAGGTGATGTGGAAACTTCAATGGTTGGCAGGATCACTTCTGATTTTCGTTTTCGGCTTTTGTTCAAAACAATCACGTTTAAGCCACTGGATTAGTTCAGTCCGGATTATAGATACAACAGCGAACAGCACATGTTGTCCCTGAGCTCCATAACAGACATCTCTCATAAAGATTTGCATCTTTAAATAGTAAAATAATTATCAGAAAAACAGCTAGCCTCTTCGCTAACTAACACACAAAATACCATTGGAATGCTACTTCTGCCACCTTCCCAGAAGTTTCACCCACTTTTATTTTTACAGGAGCGCCCCCGGAAACTTGTGGATAGGGTTGGATTCAGGATAAGGGTGTGATTTGGGGTTAGCTATTATGTACAAATAGCAATTACTATTTTAGTACTGGTATGTGGCGTGCTACAAGGACACTGTCAAAAAAGTGTTATCCTCTAGAGTCTTCTGCCAAAAAAGTACCCAAATCTTCCACCTTCACCTTTGAGTTTGGCCGGCCTGGGGTTTCAGCCAAACCATTAGACTCTTAAAGCACCAAACCACGCTTTCATAAAGCTTTATCTGCAAATCACTCCAGTGATTAAGCTGAGCACCGTCCTTTGTTTAGTAGTGCCTCCTCCTTCAGCTCCACAAAGGCTGTATGTCAAGACAACCTGACCTGGACGCTGGACAGGCAGCTGCGCTGGATAGAGCAGGCATGATGGGTGGTATCCGAGGATTTACTCGAGTGAGAATGAGCCCTACTTCTCTCTTTGCCCCCTTCCCCTCCCCAAAAATTGACAAAGCGCTGTGTGTATTTGATTTGGCTCTTGCTTATTTAACTCCTATCAGAGAACCATTCAGGGTAGATGTGGAGAGCAATCTTGAGGTTTCTGTGGATTTACAGATTTGCCTTCATTCATTTTTCAAAATCCCACCCATAGACTAATCAAAAGTAAAAAATGCACCTGACATGGGAGTGTGTTTTCATACTTGGACATAAAATGTTGGAGAATTTAGGAACATGTATTAACTAGGGATGAAGAACACTGGGAAGAACCCGTATGGCACTGCAATGGGCACAGCGACCCTCTGTAACTGAACCATATAAAAGATGTTTAAATGTAACTGTTATAATAGAGATAAGAAATATAAATATAAGATAGAATATATATATAAAATAATATATAATATATATAATATAATAAATAATATATTGACAAGTTATTTAAGCAGCATATAAGGAGAACTTACAGAGCTTAAAGGATTAGTTCATGGCCATAGTATACTTTGAAAGGCTCGTGCAGATACAGAAAGGAATGTTGACAATGAAATATACCTGGGCCTTTAGACTTTTGGTGAAATGTCTGCAGGATGAAAGTAAACTATCACAGCTCTAAGAGCAACTCTGTGACCCTGACCTTGAGACAATTCTCACAGAGCAGCAGGGGTGTTGGAGAGTGTTAACAGCTCGAGGTTGTCCAGTCATCCTGAGCGCAGACACTCTCACCAACAGGTACAGGTGGTAAAGCTCTCAAACACAACTACCATCAGCTGCCCACCTCCACAGAACCATAAATCAATTACAAATACACATGACGCAAACATGCTTCTCTTTACTTTTCAGGCCTTTCTTGCTTTGTTGTCTTGTGGATTACTTTTTCCATAGTTGGAAGACTCTAGCTCTGCCATGTCCTGTGTTGACATACATGATACCACTGTCTCACAAAGAGGAAGGTCTGCTTTCTTTCATGTCTCACTATGACCGAACATGCTTCATTTTAGTCTGCATACCATAAAACAGACTGAAATATGTGCCCCTTCAGATTATTGAGTCCAAACACTGCTGTACAGTTAATGTTGTGGCAGAGATAATTCCTTCACATGTCCTTCACATCTGGTCAATTCATTCTGGTGGGAGCTTTCATCGATCATTTAAACCAAGCCGCATTACACACTGAATGAGCACTGTACTTCTAGACAATGGAGTTATTTTTTCTTTATTGTGCATCGAAACAAAAAATGCAAGCAAAACAACCAATGTCTTTTTTTCTTTCTTTCTGCTATTGAGTTTTGAATCATTTAGCTTGAGAAATGTCTTTTGTGAATCAAAAAGTTTACACCCAATGGATAAGCAACAGTTGCTGGTGAATAAAAAAAGTGCTGTCAAATCGATTAATCCTGATTAATCACATTTGAACACAAAGTATATATACACACTAGGGGTTTCAAGCACACGACGTGTTTAATATAGACGCATATTACACCAGATTTTCTCTCAAATGTTTGCTTTCACTTTAGACATAGCCAATTCTGTTTATGTAAACATTGTGTGTGTTTAACAATATTAGCATAATGAGTTTCGGAAAGATAACTTAATCCAGTATTCAGACGCTGTTTGACAGTCTCCTAGTGCCTGTGAGCGTCGGGGGCATGCCCGTGCGCTGCAGGATAGAGCACGTTAGAGCCCCGCGAGAGAGCCCCGCTGTTTTGAATATCATTCAGCCGAACATGTTTGAATCAAAATATATAAATAGTCTCTGATCAGACCCAAACAAACATTTTTATGTTAGATGTGATTGTTCGGTTTGACAGCACAAAACTAATTCTAATTTATTAAAGAAAAATATATATATATATATATATATATATATATATATATATATATATATATATATATTTTTTTTTTTTTTTGGTGCACAAAAAAAACAAAAACAAGTAATGGTGCCATAGTAAACTTACACATCACACCACTAAACTGGCCTATGTGTCTGGAATTTACATACATATGAATGTCATATGAGTTCATGCGTCTCAGCCTCATTGACTTGTTGTTTGTCCAGGTGAAAAATCTTGAACAGGAGCTGGTGGCAGCAATCTCCTCTGTAGGCTCTGTATCCCGGCTGGGAACGATCTCCGCAGTCCCCCGTCAACATCAAACACAACCTGGATTGAGAGGGGACATTTGTGAGTGTGAGTGTTTGGTTAGGGGGTTGGGTGTTGGGATTAAATGTCAATACAGGGGTATATTCCGAAGAAGACCAGATGGATTTTTAAAATAAGCTGTGAGATATTTAGATTTATGGCTTATAACTTCACAACCTAAAAGTTCAATATTTAAATGTGAAGTGTATTTTCTGCAAAAGGAATTACAAAAAGGCTCAAACTGCAGTCGGTACCTGAGACTGTCGGAGCTGTACTAACTGAAGAACATCTCTTTTCAGGCGATAATCTTTGGCTCTGGCATCTGTGAAAACATAGATGAAGGATCCAGGCAGCGAGACCTCCAGAGCCTTCTTGATGGCCCCAATGCTCATCTCAGGACAATCCCCTCCACCCTGAGAGGGAACAACAAGGACTTCATCATTGACATCCACATTTATGCATTGACCAGAGCACAAAAAAACACATATTATATTGGCCTGGAATACAAGATCTAGTACTTTAGAGCCCAAAGGGACAATAAGAACAGAGTGCTAATAAAACTGTTGCGCTGAAGACAGATCAAGTGCTGAGATGAGCCAAGATACTCAGCAGAAGCCACATAGAGCAAATAAGAACACAGAGTACAGAATATGATTCAATGATGATTTATGAGGGAAGAGGCCAATGGCTGCTGTGTCTTTTGCTGTATCTCTTGCTGCTAAAGAATACAAGTGTAAACACCTGAGTGAACGTAACAACTCTGGTGGTTAAAGATGAGTGGACAGCAGCATTTTGGATAGAGGAAGCGGATGCAGACAGAGCAGTGTTTGGAGTTGCAGTAATCTAACCAATAACTAAAGCCAGGCCATCATTTCATCAAGTTTGAGAAATTAAAGGAGTAGTTCACTTTTAAAAAAAACTTTTGCTGAAACTTTACTCACCCCATGTCATCCTAGATATCCATGTCATTCTTTCTTCAGTGGAAAAGAAATTAAGGTTTTTGATGAAAACATTCCAGGATTTTTCTCCATATAATGGACTTCAATGTGAACCAAACGGTTCAAGGTCCAAAAGACAGTTTCAGTGCAAACCGCAAACTGTTCAAAGGGCTTTAAAAGATTTCAGATGATGAATAAGAGTCTTTTCAAGCAAAACAATCGCTCATTTAAAAATAACAAAGTTTAAGTTTTATAAGCTCAAAATGGTCGCCTTGCTCTGTTCTGTGATGCGCTTTCCTGACTCTCCTGTTTGAACTCGTTTATCAAAATGAACGAATCTTTTCTTGTGTCATTTGGTTCATTCAACAAACGAAATGAACAAGTTGACTCAGCAAAAGATTCGTTCATTATTTGAGCTTATAAAACTTAAACTTTGTTTTTGTTGTTGTTTTTTTATTTTAAATGAGCGATCGTTTTGCTTGATAAGACCCTTATTCATCGTCTGAAATCATTTAAAGCCCTTTGAACAGTTTGCAATGAAACTGTCTTTTGGACCTTGAACCGTCTGGTTCACATTGAAGTCCATTATATGGAGAAAAATCCTGGAATGTTTTCATCAAAAGCCTTAATTTCTTTTCAACTGAAGAAAGAATGATATGGACATCTTGGATGACATGGGGGTGAGTAAATTATCAGCAATTTTTTTTTAAGTGAACTACTGCTTTAAGAAATTATACTAACTGGAGCACAAATTATTTGCAAATGATTTGAATATGTAAACGACATTGAATCAATCCATCATGTAACACTCAAAGTTATTAACAATTTAACTCACAACTTATGAAACTTTACCTAAAATGTAAAGTAAACACTGTACATTATGTTGTAATGTCTAATTGACAGTGTAGCCCAGTGACAGTGTAGTGTATAATGAAGTGTATTATTACTAATTTATTTTGACAAAACAATAAAATTACAACATCGCCATTCATCAGTCAGCCATTAAAAAATTTACGGTTTATTGAAACTAGCCTGAATTTAAATATCAGTTAATTACTATCAAATAATGTAATCATTCTTAGGACTGCTAAATCCTTCTCAAATCAAAATAAATCTATTTAAAACAAATAAGGTGTTATAAATTATTAATAAATATAAATGGGTGTTATAAATATTAATTATACTCTATAAACATTCTCTGTTTGAAGGGAATTTGGGGCTTTGATTAAAATATATACTATATACGTATATAAACTAAACAAGTTGACATAGTCCCTGTGTCAAATAAATTACAATGTTCAATTTTACCTCTGAAAAGTTGCTCTTTTATAGTGTGTTTCCCACCTGAACAAACAGCTCTTGAAGATCCTTCTGGAACTTCTTAGGGTCAGTAGTGATGGAAACAGGGCCGATGTCTGGTGAGGGAAAACAAAGAAATCAAGAAGCATATATTTTACATATTAACTGTGTGTCCAGTCTGTAGGTTCAGGTTACCACCCTTTTGGAGCCCTTCATTGAGTGCTTAGAAAAGCCTATCACAACACTTAAAAAAAATCCCTGGGGAGTAGGAGTTTTGAAAAGATTAACCTTCTTCACCCTGATTAACGAATTTTAAACAGTGATGATTAGGTCCAACTAAAGCCCCTTCCTTAGATAGGACTCTACTAACGAGTGCCTCAAATCTCTTTCAAGATCAGACTAGATACAGACCCAGCCAACTCCCAATCACAAAACACATTTGTCCCAGATTCTACCTCAGTAACATCTGCAGTAACAAATGACTGTCCTGAAACGTTTGACAGCTGAGAAAATAAATGACAGACCATGCAAAATTTCAGCAGTCCTTATGTGAAACCAAACTGGGTTCATAACCTCATTTATTATTTTTTTAGGACTGCCATCATCCACATAGATAATCTCCGACCTCTTCCCCTTTCTCTACTTTATCTCTCTCCCTTTCTTTTGTCTCAGGATGAATTGTGTCCTCCCTGAATTTGGCATTTATTTGGACTCACTCAGAATCTGATTGATTAGAGAGCTGAATATACAGCACATGGATGAACCAGCATACATAAAATACATTGTTTATGGACATGGGTCTGATATCCACATATTATTTATTACTCTGACTTACTTTTTAAAGGTTATTAAAAAATAGAAGACAAAGAGGAGGATTACAATTTTGACAGTGCTTCAGGAGAATGAACAGAAGAGAAAAATTTTGGACCATATATGAGGGGAAATATGTCTTCTTTTGAAAGCAAATAGGACAGATCAATACACCATTACATAATAATAATAATAATAATAATAATAATCTGAATGCCAACAAATTTATATTGAATCCTATTACATTTGAGTATTATAAATAATAAAATTACATTATATTATATTAATAATATTTTGTAAACATTCTTTGCTAAAAAAAACAGTATGATTCCCTGTCTCCAGCATGGTCAGGCTGGTCTGTTTTGACGTTTTAAGGGGTTTTGGACATTCTTAAACAAAAAATTGGTTATACCTGTTACGGTCACCAGCTGGAGTGCCCTTAAGTGCCACTAGAGGGCACTCCACACCAGACTATTATCACTCCCTCACAAACTACATTTCCCATAACCTGTGTCTCATTACCCTGTTAGTCTCGGTCTATTTATGCCATGTTCAGTCATTCACTCACTGCGAAGTTTTGTAAGTCATTGCCCTGCATTTCCGAGCATTCTCCTTGATTTGATGTCTCTTGGTTTTTGGATTTCTTGCCTGTTCTGTGGGTTACTCTTTTGCCTCTGACTCCGGCCTGTTTTGTTTGTTTGTTTTGACAGAAAACTTCACCGACACAGATCGCAGCAGCCGAGTAAGACCCAGACCCATTGATGAATCCGGCAGCACCAATTAGTCTCAGTCAAGGAGATCGGACCAATCGAGAATTATGTTATGGACTTTTTGGAGCTTGTTCCTCTGATGTACATGGATGACGTATGTCTAATGATATTTTTTTCCGTGGAGGACAATCTGAGCTACTTTGTTACCTTATGACAGGGACAATATACTCTTGAACAGTATATTGACTTGGCCCTTTCCTTGAACGGTTCGTCATTTACTGTGGACGTTGCGGAGGAAGAACCCCACAAGCTCACGGTAAACTCTAAGCCTGAGAATCTTCATGTCATGTCACCATCAAGCCCATCATCGGATCGGTCTCTGGACATCACATATTACTTTAAAGACCCACCGCTCATGTCAGCTCATCCGAAGATCATCCGAAAGGGGTCTTGTCGTGTCAAAACCACCGTTCCAGAGTCTTGTTCCGTCGAAGTCCTTGCAGAGCCAGTGCTCCATGTCAGCCCTGCCGAGCCTACTCTTCACGTCAAGTCTTGGTTCCCCGTCAGCCCTGCCGAGCCTGCACTCCACATTAGTCTTGCCAAACCTGAGCTGCTTCACTTCAGTCCTGCCAAACCTGCACTTCACATGAGTCCTGTCGAACCTGAGCTGCTTCACGTCAGTCCTGCCGAACCTGCATTTCACGTCAGTCCTGCCAAGCTTGAGCTGCTTCACGTAAGTCCTTCCGAACCTGCACTGCCGAGCTTGAGCTGGTTCATGCCAGTCCTGCCTAGCCTGAGCTGCTTCATGTCCGTCCTGCCGAGCCTTCTCCTCAGGTCTGTCCTGCTGAGCCTGCTCCTCACGTCCGTTCTGCCGGGCATGCTCTTCATGTCTGTCCTGCCGAGCCTGCTCTTCACGTCAGTCCTGCCGAAGCCTACACATCACGTTATGGCCGCCGAGCCAGAGCCTGTTTCCATTCCATCTGCGGAGCCAGAGACTGTTCCCGTTCCGTCTGCCGAGCCCGAGACTGTTTCCATTCTGTCTGCCGAGCCCGAGACTGTTCCCATTATGTCTGCCGAGCCAGAGACTGTTCCCGTTCCGTCTGCCGAGCCTGAGACTGTTCCCGTTCTAACTTCCGAGCCAGATACTGTTCCCATTCTGTCTGCCAAGCCAGAGACTGTTCCCGTTCTATCTGCCGAGCCAGAGACTGTTCCCATTCTGTCTGCCAAGCCAGAGACTGTTCCCATTCTATCTGCCGAGCCAGAGACTGTTCCCATTCTGTCTGCCAAGCCAGAGACTGTTCCCGTTCTATCTGCCGAGCCGGAGACTGTTCCCATTCTATCTGCCAAGCCAGAGACTGTTCCCGTTCCGTCTACCGAGACAGAGACTGTTCTCGTTCCATCTGCCGAGCCCGAGACTGTTCCCGTTCTATCTGCCAAGCCAGAGACTGTTCCCGTTCCGTCTGCCGAGCCAGAGACTGTTCCCGTTCCATCTGCCGAGCCCGAGACTGTTCCCATTCTGTCTGCCAAGCCCGAGACTGTTCCCATTCTGTCTGCCGAGCCTGAGACTGTTCCCATTCTCTCTGCCAAGCCAGAAACTGTTCCTGTTTCGTCTACCGAGACAGAGACTGTTCCCTTTCCGTCTGCAGAGCCAGAGACTGATCATGTCACCTCTGCCGAGCCAACGACTCCAGACAAGATGACTGCCACCGTGCCAGTTTCTCTAGACAAGATGGCGGCAACTAAACTGGTGTCTATTCCTGATCCGGTGACTGTTCCCTTTGTTCCTGAGTCAGTGTCTGTTCCCTTTGTTCCTGAGCTGGTGTCTGTTCCTAAACCCGTGTCTGTTCCCTCTGTTTTAGCTCATAACCCCCAGCTCAAAAAATATTTTGGCGGGAGGCTGGACCACATGGAGGCTGCACCGCCATGGCTGCCAGAAGGATCATTGCTGCCTGAAGTGTTGTCTCTGCCCTGGCCTCCTGAAGGATCTGGTCCACCCTGGCCACCTGAACTACCTGGTCCACCCTGGTCTGCCTGGTCGTCGTTCGGGTCCCATAACTCACTCCCCGGACTCATCACTGATTGCGTTCACCTGTGTCTCATTACCCTGTTAGTCTCTGTCTATTTATACCTTGTTCACTCATTCACTCACTGCAAAGTTTTGTATGTTGTTGAACTGCATTTCTGAGCTTTCTCCTTGGTTTCATGTCTCAGTTTTTGGATTTCTTGCCTATTCTGTGGATTACTCTTTTTGCCTCTGACCCCTGCCTGTATTGTTTGTTTGGACTGCCTGTGTTTTGACCAATTGCCTGTTTATTGCATTACGTGTCTGGATTGCCCCTAATTAAAGCTGCATTTGGATCTCATCTTTCTCTGGTCTCTGCGCAGTTCGTGACAAAACCCATCTCTAAATCAGCCTGGACTAGCTTAAACCAGCTAAGACCAACAAACTAAGTTTATCAGCATATATAATATATAAACTTATGATATAAACGTATTTATGATATTTTAGCAATATAAATATTTTATAAACAATCTCTGCTGAAAACAACAACAACAACACAACAACAGTTAAACCATCTTTAAGTCACCTTACGGAGAACATCAAGCCTAGCTTGAACCAGCCAAGACCAGCAAACCAACTAAGGCTGGTTTAGGTTCCTTTTCATTTTCATCTTCTGTACTTTCTCCATCCCTCTCTCAGCTGTGAGGGGGCCATTAAGTTGTGTAACTGTCACGCCTTTCTGTCTGTCACCGGCTGTCTTTGTGATCTCAGCGGTTTACAAGGTACTCAAGGGAACGCTACATTAAAAGGTGAAGAAAAGACTGGCACCATCCCCCTACCAGTCTAGCACTGACGTCTCTACTCTGACTGGGGGGCTGGGTTGACTCTTCCGGAGAATTGGATGGAGGACTGGGGGTGACTGTGTTAATTACATACTACCAGACAACATGTGCTTCTCATCAGCTCCATGGGCACCCTACCCCCTAAGGCTAACAGATACTTGGTTTGAACCAGGCTAGATTGTGTAGCGAGGATTGTGTAAAAGTGTACCTGGGCACAGTGCTCTTGATGCAGTCAGTGAGCAGATGTGGAATTTAAACAGATTTAATGAGCGTGGAAAACATACAGTGATAGAAACCTGAAAAATGGTGACATTGTTTGCTGATTAACCAGTTCAAATTTCACAGATCAAAATGTAAATTGCAAATGTAAAGTACAGTTTTGTTGTTTAAAGATGCAATAGTTTGGTTTCAATTTAGCCAGATGACTTGACATTTAGATACACTGTAAAAAAATATTGTTGGTTTAACTTTAAGTAAACTCATTGCCTTAAAATTTGAAGTTCACTGACATTAAAACAAAAAAAGTTAATACAATGAAGAAGATTGGTTTAATCAACAGAAACACAAAATATTACAATTATCTTGAACAACCACATAAATTAGTTGATGTAACAAAAGAAGTTTGTGATAACAAATCATGAAACTATTTTTTACAGTACAGGTATATTGGTCTGGATGCATTAAGTAACTAACTGTTTTTTTTACTATTCCTTTCATATTTATTCGATTAGTAAATTACATAAAAAATGTAATATTATTATTATTATTGTCATAGTATAATAGTACATTAGACCTAACTCAGTCATGGGGATCATGCCACTGTAAAAAATATATTGTTGGTTTAACTTAAAAAATTAAGTAACCTGGTTGCCTTCAAATTTTAAGTTGATTGGAATGGAAAAAGTGAGTTAATGCAATGAATGAGAATGATTTAATCATCAGAAGCTCAAAATAATAAATTATCTGAACTAAATAAATTATTTAAGTTGATTTGACAAAAGAAAAAAATGCACAGTGCACCTCTCCATGAATCTATGGCTATGGATAGCAACCTTTCAGCGGTCCCTGGTGGTGAAAATGTTGCTAGCAGCCCAAACACCTTTGTTCAAATTAGTTTAGAATTGACATAGTGCACAAATTTCTCAACACTGTATTAAGCGTTTCTCCACATGGAACTTTACGCATTGATATTCGATCAGCAGTTTCTCATTCTTTGGAATCACTTTTATAAGACGACGTAACTGACAAGAATGAATTATAATTGACATTAATCATAAGTTTAAAACATAGGATTTAATACCTGGATCATGGAAAGGAACCAGCACGAAGTTTCTGATTGGTCTTGTTCTGCGGCTCAGAGTTCTCTCCAGGATCCGAGACGCACCATCTATCACCTGTTTGAGATCGTCATACATAGAGCCGGTAACATCGAAGACAAAGGCCAGTGTTGAAGCGCTGTCATCCGCGCCGGAGTGACTCTTCGCGGGGGAACGGATGAGGAGCGCGCGCTGATAGTCAGCGCCAAAATGAGGAAATTTGCAAGAAACTTCTTCATTCTTGCTTGAAATTCATTAGACCAGTATTTTAAACGTGTCAAACAAAAATATGGGGAAAAAATCACGGAAACATGAATTATATATATATAAAAAAAATTAAGTGATGTAAACCCGAAGCTTGAGGGAGAAAAATAAAGAAAAGCAGTTAATACCTGGAGAATAATAAAAACAATTGTCCCAGAAATGTTTAATCCAGTCGCTTGAGTTCTTATAAATGGTCAGTTGTAAATAATCCTACTCGCACTGGATAAACGCTACTTGGAGTAAATTCCACATGACTTGTCCCATCCTTGGCTGACTTTTGGAGAAAAGTTGTAAGAAGCGCGTGGACCCTCTGAACACTGTAGTGTTGGGGAGGGTGTGAGGAGTCCTTACAACCTGATTTTTTGTGTGTGTGTGTGTGTAACTTGACCCACTGTGACTCCCAACCCCAGCCCACATGGGCCTGCTCCAGTTTACCAGGGAGCCACTCAAGAAATCTCGTGCCAACTATCATGAGACAGATGGAAGTGAACTATTGTATATTACATTATGTCTGGAAGTATTGATGACACTGCATGGTTAAAACGGGGCAAGTTGACACACGATTTATTCCAGTAAATATGTAGCCATGAGGTTTGATTTTGAAAGTCAACATATAGGCTATATATTACACACAACAAGAAAGTGGTTCTTCTGTTATTTTCCTTGGAATTTGGTTCATTCAAGGTTCATTCAACATATAATGAAACAATAGCGGGGCATGTTGTCACCAATTAACCTGCCATTAAACCGTTTATTATAGGCCTGTAATCGAAATTTAAACAGTCAAACAATAGAATTAATGAATTTAATAACGTACACTCTAAAAATGCTGGGTTGTTTTGACCCAACTTTGGGTCAAATATGGACAAACCCAAACGTTGGGTTAAAAATTTTGTTACAAAATTTAACCCAATGGCTGGGTTTGTCCATATTCTGACCCAAAGTTTTTACATTTGATATTAATTCATATTTTTAATAAATTGATCATATTTGCATAATTAAAAAAAATTATGAAAAATGTCCTGGTCCTAAAAACACAGTTCAATATTTCAAACAAATAATTGACTTATGTCAGAATGTGCCAGTGCTTTTATTTTGTTCACTTGTTAAAATCACTTTCCATTCTGTTTAGGGGTTTAGAGGACAGAATGCAACACAGTTATTATAATTTAAGAGGTTTTCAAACTAAAATAAAGCATAATATAGAAAATGTACATTTCTAAACAACAAGACCTTGGCTTAAAACATTACAAATACTAAAAGCTTTTGTGACAACTAGCCCCAACCTCCATGACATTCTTCTCTGGAGTAATATTTAGTGCATGGATAGGGTTGAAATAATTTTAGGTTTATTAATAGAGTGAGTTTATACTCAGCTGCCACACATCTAATAATATACATGAAATTCTCTGGACTCGGTTTAATGTGCGGCATAAATGACAAGGCTCCAGTAGAGGCATCCCAGATGCTTTTTGAAAGGAAAGACTCCGGATATGCCTTCACCCTTTGTATATCCGGATGAATTATGTTGCTGTTTGGTAATTCTCAGATACATCAATCAAACCTCATGCAACATTTGGTCATCAAGCATTTATTGTTGCTTAAACTTGATTTCGGGGCAGCAAATGCTGTTAAGATGATAACAGAACATCACACAAAAAGGAAGGAAAGGATGTCAATGACCATTATATTTTTCTGGAATCCCACCAAAAACTAATGGCAGAGGGTTTATGACAGTATACAGATGTTATTTTTGTGATAATTCAATCTAAAACCAACAAGGCATTTGCTTTCAGGTCAGGACATGGTTGGTTAAATGATCAAGACTCACCCAAAGCACGTTGCCAAATGACACACTGCCATTCAGACTTAACTTAGGAAATGATTTCATCTTTAGGATGGACATGTTTGAAAACGTTTGGCCATTGGAGTCTCTCCCTAGTATTTTTTGAAGGGATCCAAACCTGTATGACTTTATTTCTTCTGTGGAAAGCAAAAGAAGATATTTTAAAAGAATGCCTTTATGGTTTTGGTCAATACAAGGAAAGTGAATGGGGTCCAATGTTGTTTTGTTTGGACACCACCACTGACTTTAAATTTACTATCAACAAAGTTGAAACATCCTTCAAAATATCTTCTTTTCTTTTCCAGAAAGAAAGAAAGTCAGGTTTGTAATGAATTAAGGGTAAGTAAATTATACTTTGTGGGTGAACTATCCCTTTTACTTTACAGTTAAATATTGTATTACTGAGGGAAAAAAATGTTAATCTAAAGAACTGAACTGAAAAGTCATCCTATTTTCAGTTTACCATTATAAAAATATTGTGTCTATTAAAATGAAATATTCTAACACACTGTTTGCCTGCTTCTGTCCAAGTCTTCTAATTTTTCCAAACAGCTGGTTCATCACCCCGTTGCACTTAACAATGTGGGATAAATAATCCAGACCTCACTGCTGAGAAAAAAAATGCCTGTTTATGACCCTTCATGTAACAATTTGTGTCTGTGCAAAACATACATTCCCATCCTCCTCTACTCTGTGTTTTTCTCTAGCTTTCCCGTGTGACTAGGGTGTGAAGTCTGTTTTGTTTTAGTGCTGTATCTGGAAACTAAGCTTGGGAGCTGAGCGTGAGGTCTGTCTTACTTTAGTCAGCGCGAACCCATCTAGTTATTGCTGATTCAGAAACTCCAGATGGCGCGCTGACTGGGCCACCGGCCTTGAGAACCTCATAATGAAATGGAAGACGTGCCATAGATGCACAATGAGAGCTCAATTACAACAGGGCTAGAGTTGAAACAAACTCTCAAGAGGCAAAAACAAGCCATCACAAGTCTTTGCTGATACCTAAACCTGTGTGTGGCTTTATGAATTGTTTTAAAGACAGACAGTGGTGCCATGCATCCCATAAAAAGAAACTCCAGTCATCATTAAAATTATGATATATCTTAAAGGTTTTTAAACTTTTTGATGACAAGGAGCCCCCAAAAACAGCTGTATATTTTATATATACAGCCCATTATATTGTGTTATGTCACAGTCACCAACTCTTTAACCTGTCTACACTAGACTTCCCAGCATCCCTTCTGGTCCCCACCTGCACTTAGTCAGCCATCAATGGGCTATATGCATGCATAAGTTCCGCATTTGACGCAAGGATGCTCGTCAGTTTCCGGTTGGGGAGATTGAGGCCCCGTTTACACGAGAACGATTCCGGGTGAAAACGTAAAAATATTTTATCGGATGTGCCTTTCGTTTACACGCGGACGGCGTTTTTGAGGCTTAAAACGCGAAAAAGTGAAATCACCTTCCAGAGTGGAAATCTTAAAAACGCTCCACCGCCGCGTTCCTGTGTAAACGGTAAAAGCGCAAAAGTCTGCTTGACAGTGACGGTTGTACGCAGGTGCGTGGACTTGGTGTTGTTGTAGTATGCACTCCTAGCCACCTGAAGTGCATACTACATTGAATTTCACACACTTTTGCGTCACCATTTGCACGCGGATTTCCCACACAAAACGCTCGTCTAAACGCAGAATAAAAAGTGATGGCGCAATGCCACTTTTGCGTTTTCTCTTTAGAATCGTTTCCGTGTAAACATAGCCTTAAGCGAAGGAAAACCGAAGGAAACGGGATTATGGTAGTCTTTAAAATGTACTGTCCTCCCATCTTTGAAACGCAACTTTTATACGTTTAGATGTAATTTTATATATAGTTATGTTGATTTAATATAATTTTAAAAAGAAGCATAAACACAACGAGGGGTGTCTGTTTTGTCTGTTTTTGTGACTAAAGTTTCTTTAGTATAAAATTATAATAAAATTCATATATAATAAAATTCAATATAATTTCTCAGTATTGCATTGGACTCTACGATCGGCGGAAGTTGTCGAGCATCCTTAGGCCCTGTCCACACGGACACGGGTATTTTTATAACCGTGACTTTTTTACGCGGTTCGGCCGTTCGTCCACACGGAAACGCAGTATCAGGACACTGAAACCGAACATTTTTGAAAAACCCTGCCAGGGTGAGTATTTTCTGAAACGTCGGTTGCAAAATTATCGTGTAGAGTTTTTGATCTGCTGACAGCTTCTGATTGGCTAACGTGGCTTTACGGTTAGGTTTATATCGCCGCCTGCTGGTGTTGCATGCTCTTGACAGCGCTTGATGGCTTGTTTTGCATTTTTTTTAAAACGCAGGAGGGAAAAACTCCGGCTATAAAAATACCCGTGTCCGTGTGGACATGGCCTTAACCTTTTCCCGTACACCTGCTGCTGATCATCACCAGATACTGATTCCCTGCACCTGCACTCCCTCATCAACACAGCCTATATCAACCTGCATCACCCTCACATTAGGATCTGGTCTAGATTACTGCAACATAAACACTCAGCCTTCTTACCTGAACAATCACCTGAGATCGTCTCCTGTCTCCCGTCTGTCTCCTGTCCGTCATCCAGATCTCCAGTCATCGTGCTCATCCTGCACAGAGAATCCACTTCAGTCATCACCAGCTAAGTCTCCATTAATATTCGTCTGGTTCCACCATCGTCTGGTTCCTGCTGATGTCCCATCACTCTGCTCAAACACTGTTTTCACCTTTCCATCTGTCTGTTCCCTTCTGTGAGTGTGACCAGACACAAAGAAGCACAGGATGGGCATCCTCACCCCGGTTGATAATAAAAATGATAATTAGGTACATTTTTATATATCGCAAGTGTCTTTCTGGGTACTCAGAGACACTTCACATATGGAAGGGATCTCCTCAGACCACCACCAATGTGCAGCACCCACCTGGATGATGTGGCGGCAGCCATATTGCAGCCAGAAAGCACACCAGCTTAATGGTGGAGAGGAGACAGAGTGGAAGTCAGATCAGACTATGGGGATGATTAGGAGGCCATGATGGAAAGAGGCCAATGGGCAAATTTGGCCAGGATGCTGGGTTTTCACCCTACTCTTTTTCAATGGATTTTTAATGACCACAGAGAGTCGAACCTCAGATTCCGAAGAACGGTGCTGTTTGACCGTATGGTGTCCCCGCCACTAAACTGGGATGTTAGGACCCACACAGACCACAGAGTGAGCGCACCCTGCTAGCCTCACGAACACCTCTTCCAGCTGCAACCTGATTTGCTCACGAGGTCTCTCATCCAGGTACTAACCAGGCTCAACCCTGCTTCGCTTCAGTAGGCAAACAGTCTTTGGCCCATCTTACCCAAGTTAACTAACTTCTCACCCGCTTTTGAGATGGTCGGCTGATCGATGACTATGTAGAAGAGTTCCATGATCACGTGCATGAAGTTCTCGCTGTTGTCCCATCACTCTGCTTAAACACGGTTTTCACCTAACCATCTGTTCCCTTCTGTGAGTGTGACATGATGGATCTTTTTTTCCTACAAAACGTAGTTATTTTTACTTTCTCTAAAAATGTGGGGTTGATAGGAAAAAAAACATTTTAATATATAGTACCTTGCAAAAGTATTCACAAAGTATTCATTATTTTTACATTTGTTTTGTTGCTGGCTGCCTTATGCTAAACTGCTTTAAATAACTTTTTTTCCCTTTTTTCCACATCAATCTTTACTCTATACTATGGAAGCTTGTTTCCGCCATAGAATGAAAAATATAAAAGGTAACTGTGACTTTTTATCTCACAATTCTGACTTTTTTTCTAACAATTGCCAGTTTACTTTTACGCAATTCTGACATTATTTCTCAGAATTGCGAGATGGAAAGTCAGAATTGCGAAGATATAAAGTCAGAAATTGCATGATATAAAGTCAGAATTGCGTGATATAAAGTCACAATTATTTTTTTTATTTTTTTATTCAGTGGCGGAAACAAGCTTCAATACTATACACCATAATTTAAAGCTAAAAAAAATTAACTTGGCAAATTTATTAAATAAATGCATAAGTATGCTTTCATTTAGATCAGAAGTATTCCAATTTCGCAGGATCATCTTACTGAAATTTTTCAGTAAATTTAATTAAATGGACATGATTTGGAAACGCACAAAAAAAGTCTAACGGCTGAAAATGCATATCTGAGCAAAAGCCATGAGGTCAAAAGAACTGCCTGTAGAGATCAGAGACAGGATTGTGACGAGACACAGATCTGGGTAAGACTACAAAATAAATTATTTTGCATTGAAGGTTCACAGAAGCATGTAGGGCCTTCTGGGCAAACTGAGCATTCAATGGAGAAGGGTTTTGGTTAGAATGGTAGCCAAGAAGTTGATGGTCACTCTGGTGGAGCTTTATGATCATATATGAAGAAACTTACAGAAGGACAAACATCACTGCAACACTGGTTTGAGCTTTATGGCAAAGTGGCCAGGTCAAGCCTCTTCTCAGTGTAGACACAAGAACACCAACTTGGAATTTGCAAAAAAAAAAAAAACTCAGTTCCAAGTATCATGTCTGGTTGAAACCAGGCACTCCTCATCACCAGCACTAATACTATCCCAAAAAGCGTGGTGGTGGAAGCATCATGCTGTGGGGGTGTTTTTAGTGGCAAGAGACTGGGGAACTCAAAACATACAGTATATCCTTAATGAAAACCTAGTCCAGAGCATTCAGAACCTCGGACTGGGAAGAGGGTCCAACTTCCAAATTGACAATGACCCTAAGCACACAGCTAAGACAATCCAAGAGTGTCTTATGGACAGAGCCTGGGCTTGAAGCCAATCAAGCATCTCTGGAGAAACCTGAAAATGGCTGTCCACCGAAGTTCCCCATCCAACCTGAGAAGGCATGAGAGGATCTGCATAAAATTATGTCAGAAAATCCCCAAATGCAGATGAGCAAAGCTTGTTACATCATACCTAAAAATACTTGAGGCTGTAAAGGTGCTTCAACTAAGTTAAGTTAAGGGTACAAATGCTTATGCAATGTACTTATTTTAGTTTTTCCTTTTTAATAAATTTGTCACAAATCAGTTTTTTGCTTTGTCATTATGGGCTGAGGAGTGTAGATTGATGTGAAAAGAAGTACTTTAAAGCTGCTTAGCATAAGGCTGCAACAAAACAATACGTGAAATGCAAGTCAGTGTATTATATGTAATATAACTGTGCCAGTATAGGAGGATCTTTGTTGACATCTTCGTACGCATGCGCGAGTCGTTGTGTGGCAAGCGTTGAATGGCCGGCGGTAAAGACGCGACAAGCACTTTCAAGAGAGTTAGCAGGCAAAATCCACAATATATAAGCACTTTAATATCTGACAACCGGAGGAGGTTTGGAGAGAAGCTCAAAATTTGTATTGGTGACAAAATTGAAGTTATTCAAAGCCCATTGTGATTTGGAATGTCAAAAAACGTTGGTCCGAACTCGCCTGTGTCTTGGCCACTAATCTGCTGGGGAGACATTTATTCTTATTTAATAGAAACCCCTGGACCCTTCACTCATGAAAGATTAAAGGCTTTCAAAAGTCTGGAGGCCTATGATTATTTTGTTTCTCGAAAAGTTGGGCCGATCTTTTCTGCCAAACAGAAAGCAGTGATAGTGCTAAAAGCAACATGACATCATGACTTTTGCGTAAACATACACGACACTTTCGAATCAAGTGGCGTGTTATCTACATGCATTTTGAACTATGCGTGTATGTCTATGCCGTTAAATGTTCGAGCGAAACGAAGCAAAATGTATTAGATCTACATCTGGGGAGTGATATTTTTTTCCTAGGATGGTAGGGGAAGACTCATAAAATGGTATTAACCATAGTGACGGGTAGGTTTAGGAGACGGGGTTGGGGTAGGTCATATTTATATGAAGAGTTCAGATGCAAAAGCCTCTAAGTGCCATTTGAAATTTTCTTCTAAAATGACCATTTTTATCAAGCTTGTATATTTAACTTCAGTAATTTCACTTAAATGGCAATGAAGTTTACCTATTAATTGTCATTTAAGTGAAATTAATGAAATCAAATATACAAGATTGATAAAAATGGTCATTTTAGAAGAAAATTTCAAATGGCATTTAGAGGCTTTTGCATCTGAACTCTTCATATATATAGTAATGTAACATTAAGTCAACGGCGTTCATAAAACACGCTGAAAAGCGATTATGCGTGTTGGAAATACGAATTGGTGTTATCAGGGTTTCTGCAGGTTCAAATTTAAGACTTTTTAAGACCTTTTTAAGACCATTATGAATGAAACTTAAGACCTATATCACGAAAAAAAAAACGTACAAAGAAAACGCGTAACGAGTTCTCAAAATTATTTGAAAAGTAATTTCATTTATTCAAACTGAACATTCTGACGAAAATCAGTACAAGCGAAATTTGTACTGTTTCTGTTTTTTAAAATCCCCTATTCCAAAGTGCGTAATGTAGGCCGTATTATCTTTCCCGCACCTGAAAGAAACATCGTTTGAAACAATGTAGGACTCGTGTCTTGTCACCGTGTGGAGAAACCCAGAGCATCTCCGCTATTAGTTTTGGCCCTGATCAAAAAGCAAAATCCAAATCAGCAAAATCGGATCCAAAATTCAGATATTTCAAGCCAAGTATCGCTAAACTTCCACGTCCCCATAGCTGAATAAAATCCGTTTTATGTCTGTCTGTGGTATCTGAGATACCCGCCAATAACACAAAACCTCAAAACTGATTGGCTGGTGCATGTTGGTCTATTTTGTAGTCGTAATACAGCGAATTAAGAACTACAACTACGTAATATAAATAAAAAAAAACATTCCAAAGCGCTGCGGGAGCATTTCAATGAGATTTACATGGACATAGGAAAATTAAGACCCGTTTAAAAAGATTTAAGACCTAGAACACAATACTTCAGCAAATTTAAGACTTTTTAAGGCCTTAAATTGTGATTTTGAAATTTTAGACTTTTTTAGACTTTTTAAGACCCCGCAGAAACCCTGGTTATACATGCGCCATTTCATCAGTCTGTTAAAGCAGAGGTTGAGACCTGGCCAAGCAGTGTCACAGCGTGATTCGTATATTCCGTGGGTGATCGCAGAACGGCAAAATAATCACTGGTCACTGCAAAGCCGGGTAAGTCTTCATTGATCAGTGTTCTTATTTATTTATTTAAAATGAAATGAAAAACTTTTTTATCAGGCCCCCAACAAGCCGTACAATCGACCACACAGCAAGAGTGAACCATCCTCTTCTAAGTCCTCCTCCAAACGTGCTAAACAATCAAATTACAGGCATCTAGCGGTGTTTCTGTGCCGCACACCGGATTCCCACTGATGCAGCAGTGACAAACGTAAACAATGAAGACATCACAAAAGATCCTCCTATAGAAGTAATTGAGAAAGTGCAATGCTTTGTGATTCAGTTCTCTAAGACTGGTATGCAGAGAGAGACTGATGCTCTATTTTATGGTGAATTTGATTAATACTTCACTTTTGGGTGACAGACTTAATTATATCCAGGGAAAAGCTAATTCTTTTGAAAGAGTGCCAGCGAATCCATTGTGCTGATGAAATACAAGGTCTATGCACCTTTGGAGTACTATCCGATTGTGAGCACAGCACTTCCACACATACCATACAGTGATGAAAATGGAAGCAGACATTATTGAAATTTGGAAAGGGAAACATCAGATATCAAAAACATCAGCAAATAAAATTAGAGGCAATTATGGAGTGACTCAAATTTAATAATCAGCCAGGGAGTGACTGATAAAAGCATGAGTCCCACTCGAACCCGCCCAGCGCATTTGAAATTACTTGCTTTGAAAGAAGAATGTCACGGTTTAAGTCTATGGCTTTGTTTGACAGGAAACGACACAGGAAAAGACAAAGACAGAGGTGTAGTTTAAACTAGCAGATGCAGGACTGTTTGCTTCTCCATTACAGAGGTACTTACATCAGTTCTAGGTTTACGACTGTACAGGAATAACATGTTGCTTGGTTACAGTCCATAGGAAGTAGCTTGAGGACTTCGCAATGAGTTTTGCCAGTAATGGATGAGTAGCACAGTCTTCACAATGGGAGCTGCATAATGCAAATATAATAAATAAATCCCTTTCACATTGATAGTTCCAAAGAAAAAGCAAAAAGGATTAAAGTCTTTCATTCCAAGAGGCTTTTAAAACTGTTGAGGCTTGTAACAACTGCAATGCATACATTTCAAGGTAAACAGAGAAATAAATAAAATATCAGCAGTTCTTAAATTATCCACAAAGAGCCACTTAGCGAAGTATGATTACAAATCTGAAATGTTTGCACATATTTACATCTATAATTTAGGGTCGTAGCATGCTTTGCTATAACAATCAGTGCCATCCATCCGTCTCCAGTGTGTTTGTTCAGCAGAAAACAAGCATTGTTGAAATCCAATGGAAACCTGCAGTATAGCATTCACACACACAAACACACACGTTTCAGAATGATAGTTTCTTCTTTTCTGTCATTGTTGTATGCTGAAATGTGGTTTGTTGTTGTGAGAAGATAAGGATGAACTGTTCTCTTCTGTTACTTCTCAGTCTTAAGTGTCCAGCAATGAGAGTTCAGATGAAGAAGACTCATCTCCTTGCATGGCATTGTGGGATGGCACCACACTGGCTCCTTTGGCAGTACCTGTGCAACAACCATGAAAAAATGCTCATAGCAGGTTGGGTAATTTTATTTAGAGAAATGGCTCAGTTTCTGTTTATGCTGGTATTTGAATGGAATTGGTCCCATTAAACAACAGGATGTTCAAAATGGAATTTTAAAGGAAAAAGAATTTACTTAATTGTAATTCTAAAAAACTAACCGCAATACAGACATTTTAAATAAAGAATACATAATTACATCATTGATGATTTATTTCCATTTATTCGCATCATATAGATTTTTTCCCCCAATTTATAAGACATACTGCATATTCTTCTTAATATCTCTCTTAAAAATTTCAAGTGTCAAAACAATGAAAAATTTTGCATAAAGCATCACAAAACACACAGCATTTTAATTTAGAAGTCGAATCATTATATAGGTCCATTTAATCCTAATAAATATAAAATAATAACAAAATTAAATTATGTTATGTATTCAATGATCCAATATTATAAGTCTAAATGTATAATATAATATAATATAATTAATAAAATATAATATATAATTCAGTAAGAGTTAAGTATGGCATAAAGATAAATATGAATATAATATTAATTAAAAACATGAATTTCAATTCAGTTCTTAATTTTGATTTCATTTAAATTTTTATTACTACTTTACATTCAGTTTAAATTCATGAATTAAATTAAACTCTGAACGATATAGACCATTTTGCAAGATGTAAACAACACATGGGTCCAGAAACACTTCCTGTTTCAGTTTGTAACTGTTTTCTTTATTTCACATGTAAAGAAAAACATGTTAAATACGTTGTTTAACATTCGAGATTGATTTTTCTCAGTGTTCTGTTGGTTGTCTTTTATCCCAGCTTACGTGTTTAGAAAACTAAAACAGGGAAGTGCTTCTGGCACCAGGGTTGTTTAATGGTCTATACAACATCTGCCTCAATGCTGTTCTTGTAGGTTTTTATGTACAAAAGAGGTGGCAATATGAATTCCATGGCCATTAAATAGGCCATTAAACAGCTGGCCTTGATGCCAAAAACACATAAGTAACAATGACAGTGTCATTCAACCAATTACTGGCTTAACTGATGCCTGAATGTGGAATACATTTCTATTCAGCACAGCATACCTGTATCCTTAAGGCAAGCTGCTTCTCTACCAGGCCATCATAGTAGTGACAGAGCTTTGCTCACAATCCAGAAGGATCTGCCTTTGATCCCTCTTGGAACTGCCTGTAGGGTCAGCTTCCCATCAGCATTCTGGGTAAAACAAACAAACATTGCTTAGAATCACAACTGTCCCCAAATGTCTGAGTCCGAAACAAATAGATGTTTGTCGTTTTCTGGCAGATGTTATGGAGGTTTTAAAAGAATGTGAAAATAGACTTCGAAGGTCTGCATATCTGTCTGACAAACTAGAGGATAAAAAAAACAGCCATGAGGATTTTAAATTATGCATGAGGAAACAACTCACACTTTTTAAGTAGCTCCCATGCCACAGGGGCAAGTGCTAACAGGCTGATCCATTGAGGAAACGTTCAAAGCAGTAGTAGGCAACGGAAACGTCTTTTTTCACCTCATGTGGCTCAGATGTGGCACTTGTTTGAAGAGAAGCATTAGAAATTATCTAACTACGGAAAGTAACCGTATCATTCTGATCTGAGATTGCTATGGTGAAAGAACAATCTCTGCGAACATTCCCTAGCAAGTCATCTGTCAGGGCTTGAAGTGGGCTTGAGCTGGCATTTATGCTAGGCTACAATGATAGCGGTAGCGCATGCCACACTGGCCGTTTGATAGACCTGAGGGCAGCGTTAGTGACGCTAGCTTTACCACAGAAATGAGCTCTTAATTCCCAACTGTCTCCTTGATCTGCCCTGCACTGGATGAATGATGAGGATCCGGTTCGTAGACTGAATCAGGAGCTGCAAATGAGCGATTTTTCTAGATGGGCTTGGTGATTGGTTGATTGCTAACTGTTGTGTTCAAACTCATGAAAATCCTTAGTCTTAAAAGGATAGTCAACCCACAAATGGAAATTATGTAATATGTACTCACCCTAAGGCGTTGGGAATTTTATGTTTCTTTCTTCTGCTGAACACAATAGAAAATATTTTGAAGAACGTTTATAACCAAACACTTTTGCGTTTCCATTGACTTCATTGTATTTTTTGTCCAATGGAAGTCAGTTAAAACCGAAATTATTTAGTTACCAACATTCTTTATTTTATTCGTCAATTTATTTATGTTCCTCAAAGAAATGCGGGTTTTGAGTGTACATGATTTTATTGAATTTTATTTTTGGTTGGACAATCCCTTTAAGCAGTTAGTCTGCTTAAAGGGATACTCCACTTTTTTTATTTTAACTGTTTTTTTTTTTGTTTTTGTTTTTAACTGTTTTAACTTATTAGCCTATTTCCAAAAAAAGTGAGTATGCCCTTTAAGTAATTTCGATGACACTTCCTATTTACAGTACAGTACTTACAGTGTGCTTGAGTGTACTTACCTGGAAAGTACTGGCTAATATAAGGTAGTGCATTGAACAGGGGTAGGTTCAGGGTTAGTACTAGTTATTACCCAGTAATTGTAGTTGCTAAAATAAGTACATAGTGTTTACATGGGTAACTGGACTGTAAAAGGAAGCGTTACCGTAATTTCTTTAAACAAATCCATAAATTAAATATAATAAACAGTCCCCTGCATAATAACATTCCCTTTTTGGTTTGGATTATTAACTGGATCAGTGTGATTGCGGTCAAAACTAAAATAAACATATCCTTACCTTATCCATCATGGCAAAAATGCGATTCCACCCTCTTTTCTGGCGTGTTTTCTTCTTCTGGAAGGTCCACTGTGTTTCCCTAAAACAAATGTAAATAATATATAAGACATCTGAGAGATGTTTTTCTCATTAAACGAATGCCATATAATCTAATTGTAATTACAGCTGAAATAAATGGTGACTTACCACCATCTGATAGATGGCGTCCACGATATTGAGCATTTCGTCACGTGTGATAAAGCCATCGTTATCAAGATCATAGAGCTTGAAGGCCCCTAACGAGTGTAACAAGAACAAGGTGAGTGTGTAGAAAGAAATATTGTAGCACTTTTCGTAAATATATACATTCATCAACATTTTGTTCTTTTTCTACAAATGGTTGGTATATAACCTTTTACATAAAAATCCCCAATTTAAGAAGCCAGTGATGTTATTGTTAAAGCAATATAAAAAAAAATTGTTAATTGAAATAAAGCTTAAATAAATATTAGATGACAAACTTAAATGAGCTTAAACTTTAAGTTTAAGTACTAAAATAATATCAATTAAAACTGAATTTAAACAAATTAAAGCTAAATAGAAATGGCAAAGCATAAAAAAGTTCTAACTTAAATTTTAATGAAACCCGAATATTTAAAATGTAAAAATAAAGGTTAATACAAAATATGAATAAATACTATAATAAGTCACAAATAGGAATACTAAAACATCACTGATAGGATGTTTGGTGTGTGTGAAGCATGCTATGTTGATTTTATTTTAGAGGTTATCTAAAATAATGTGTATAATAATCTTCAGAATAAAATGTGGGATTTGTGCCTCTAATGCTAAAAAAAAGTAAAAAAAAAAAAAGTGGTCATGTTTAAATTTGCCATAATACATATCTTTCAACATAGAAAACATTGAAAAAGCACCAACTCTTGTTGGACTTTTCGAGTTTTGATTATGAATTGAAGAGCAATGTTATCAGAGTGCAGACATGTAAGCTTATCAGCACTGCAATGAATAATGAATGCAGGATTTCAGTAATGAAGGCACGCTTTGTGTGAGCCAAATCATTGCATAGCAATTACGGCAGTAAGAGCGACTCTTCATTTCTCTTCACTCCAGGACTCTGGAACGTCCCACCCCATAGAGCACTTCACTCATCATCATCATTTCACTCATCTACAACAAAGAGTCCTGCAAAGAGGACAATCCTACGACTCATGTAGAGTGCAAACACAGGTCAATGCCTGGGGTGAAGAGTCAACAGAGAAAGAGGGCAGTACACAACCAGTGAGGCCACAAAAGGTATTTAGACACTTAAACCACACTTAAAAACGTATTAATGTCTCTTTTGTTTGAAATAAAACATCAAATCAAGTGGCATTTATTTGAAAAACAAACATACATACAAGCTAAACATTTCACAATACAAAGTTTGTTAGCTGTGAATTATTGCAGTGAGATATATTTTCTTTGTAATATTTGAACTTTCTCTCTTCTGCTTATCATGTGCCGCATGACCAGGTGATCATTGTGTGACTAATTGATTTCTGTTTAGAAGAACTGAGATTGTGTTTGTTACTCACACCCTGATGAACGCTTATTGGCCGCAATGCGTATGCGTCCTTGTAAAGTCAAAATAAAGTAAGTGAATGATAAAAAAAGCCGGCAAGTACATAAAATAAGCTATCAAAATCTTGAAAAAATGAGCAGTTACCTCTGTTCTCAAACACTGGGAGCATGTCCACTGGCTGCGTGGAAACCACGCCCACTCGCGGGAAAGCTGTCGACGGTGATATTAGCTGATACTGCTTTCGGGACTGGAGAATGAACGCTGAGGCGGGAGAGAGATCACGCTGAGATCGTTTGGGCCCGTCCACCAGTAACAGCTGATTATCAGTGAATCCCAGTTGTCTCTGAGGAAAGTTTATAAAACGATCACCACAGAGGCGGGTGTTGACGGTGATCCTCAGCTCTTCATTAAGGTTGGCTCTCTGAAAACCTCTTCTTGATGTGATCGGTTTTAGGGAATTTAAATGAAGATACCAATCTGCTTTTTACATGATCACATCCAGGTAGTAGCCTATGCATTTCTGTGTTTCTGTGCTAGGCATAGCTAGCTTGAAAACTGTAGGCTCAGCTGTAGTAACTAATTGTACTAACAGTCACTCGCGATTGAGCAGTGAATGCGAATGTGCTCGGGGAGTGTTATTGTGTGTAAGGGGAGAGATCAGACTCTGTGCGTCATCAATAGAGGTGTGTCCAGGAGCTCATGGGCTCCAGTGCGTCATCGAAGCCCTGTTTTAGCCCCACCCAAACAATCCGTAAAATTGCAATGGTGAAAAACTGTCTAAATGCACATTTCAGTACTTCACAGCTCACAGTCTTTGTAATATGTTTTAGCAATACATATGTAACATTTACAATGTGTTTAGAACTTTTTTTGTAGCATTGCCTTTACAGGGACTTTAAGACAAAAAACTAGGAGAAATTAGTGTGGCAAACAGGACAAGGCCGGAGAGCCATGTCTCACGGAGGAACTATGGGAACATAAAAGGATTAACGATGACCCTGTCGGAGAGAGCCCTCGCTGTTGAGGGGATAGAGGTGCTGAGGAGGTGGTGATGCTGGAGCGTTTAAAAAACAGAGCTCCTGGGTCTACAGTGGGGTGACTGCCGTCCATGAGGAGATGGAGAAGTTGTCGCCATTCTCGGAGGCCAGGCCTGTTGCCGTCTGCCTTGATGGGGAGGTGCAAGCAGATCGAGGGAATGTGGGCGAGTTTGCTGCCTGCGTGCTGCTGTCACGGAGGAGCCATCGCCGGCCGCTGGGAGCGTCAAGCCGTCCACCGAGGAACGTCCAGTAGCCTGCCCAGCATGGCATTGCAAGTTAAGAGTCTCTTGACTGGTTGAGGACCGAGCACCAGTGTGTCTGGGAACCAGACCAAGATTTTTTTTCTCCCCTCTCTCAACTCTGTTGCTCCTCATACTTCCGTCTCCTTTTCTCTCGCCTCATTCTGTCCTGGGCCTGGACTTTTATATGTGTGCAGCAGTTGTCTATGAGGGAAACATGGCATGACTGCAACATCCATGCGCCATTAAAAAGGGTGGAAGGAGGGGAGGGTTCTTGGGGATGGAAATGGAAGAGCTTAATGTGAAAAACCCCATGGTGGCGATGGAGGGAGAAGACAGTGCAGAGCTTTGGAGCAGATCAACAGAGGCAGAGCTAACAACCTTCCCAGACCCCTGCAAAGCCTTGAGGGCGACGGTTTATTGTGGGTCCAGAAGTTCTAGGCAATGCCACTGGCTTGAGGAGAACAAGGAGAGGGCCTGGCAGAACGAGGTGGCACTGGAGAGAGTGACGATTAAACAGGAACCGGAGGAAAGGAGGTACCCAGTGGAGCCGAAGGGGTGGAGGGCTGAGGTGCAGCTGAAGGAGTGTAGAATCGACAGCTGAGGTGGAGTAATGTGACTGAAGGTCCAAGGTGAAGCCAGCGGATCTGCTCAAAGCGTCACACTGGTGTTGATGGAGTCTGAGGTGGAGCCGACAAGCTGGTGTGGCAGCATCGAGTGGGCGTAGCCGAGGAGCTGATAGGCAACAGCGGGGCAGGAAAGTCAAGGGAATTTGATGGAGCCAGTGGTAAGGATTGCGACAATTGGGTGGGAAGGACATTGGCTGGGACTGGGTTATGAAGTTTTTAGGTTACGCATAATGTAGTTATTAGATGTGGTATGCAGAGGATGCAGGCTTGGGCTTTGGTTCTATCACGAGTCCATTGTGGGATATCTGTTGCTGGGACTATGTGTCCTTTATGGAGTGGGTAGAAAGATCGCTGCTGGAGGTGTTGAAATTCCTAGAAAGTTGGAGTTGACGGTGGTATCTTCCTCAATTACTCCCAGGGTGAGGGAAGATCCACAACCCACAAGGCATAATCATTGAACTCGATGAAGGGAGATGATCCTTCCTACAACGGCAGCATCTGCCAGATGATGCCATCCATTCTGTTCCAGAAGAGGTGTTTTAAAGTCTCATCATCCCAGCATGCATCATGATAGTCGTGAACTACATATCCTCCTTAAAGCTGCAGCCCGGTGTTTATCGCTTGAATGGGCTTTTATTAATCAAGTACTTGCTTACAGTGGAGCTTTTCATCCAAGGTCCCACGTGAGTTCACAGACAGGGCCTGAATGAACTCCGAGCATCAGTGTTTTTCCTCTTTGTCGCCATCTCTGTTTCGAAATCTGCAATTGCAGTCATTCGTGGAATTATCACCTTTGCGTGAGTTATACTTCAACACCCTCGACACAGCACAGCGTGGATGAACACAATGTTTGAGATGACTGTGAGGCTGTCAATTGCCGCGGCCGATGTGGATACTGGCATTCAGAATCACAGATTAGTGTTTTTTGGAAGTATGACCAACATAAAAATTTACACCATAAAATGTCATCTTGAACTAGTAAAAGGAACATAAAAATACAATGAACCATAACATAACCATGACAATATGATATAGGCTAAAGTAATAAATATGATAAAGAATTTCTAATAAAAAGCTCCAGCATCATTTGTTTGGAAAAGCCACTTGGTTTAATATTTTATTTAATGAAATTAAGTGCATGGATTTTTTTAAGTGGATTTTAAGTGTCCAATTATGTTTTGGGGCCACTGTTCGAAATCTAGAGAGATGAATGTATTCCTGTTTTATGACACATCTCTCAAAGGTATTTCTACTGCTTGTGTCGTTAAATGATTGATCGCTTGAATGGGCTTTTATTAATCAAGTACTTGCTTACAGCGGAGCTTTTCATCCAAGGTCCCACGTGAGGTCACAGACAGGGCCTGAATGAACTCTGAAAACTCAATCCGTCCATCCTGTGGAAAAAAAAGAAAGATAGGCTATTTCATTGCCCTCATGGTGCCTAAAACCCAGTAACACTTTACACAATGCTATATTATTAAACTTTGTTGAAATTAATTTCTAAAAATAGGCCACTAATACATTTGGTAAAGCTTTACAATGCGGTTCCATTTAACCTAAATTAATTATATTAGTTAACATGAACTAACAATTAACAAAATACTTATAAAGCATATATTAATCTTAGTTAATGTTAATTCCAATACTTTATTAAAATCAAAAGTTTCTGTTAATATTATTTAATAAAACCTGGGCTAACATGAACTACTTAATAAAAATACTGTTCATTGTTAATGTTAACAAAGATTAATAAATATTGTAACAAATGTATTGCTCATTAGTTAATGCATTAACTAACAGGACCTACTGTAAACTGTTACCACACACTTTAACACCAAATGTTGAGTGCACTAACATTAGATTATACATTATTAACTAACAATGAACAATTAAAGAACGAAATGATTGTTTGTGTTTTGTTCATGATATCTAATGCACAGCTAATTTTAAAGTATAGAACCTTATTAATAAGTGTTACCCAGAAGCCATTGTTGATTGGCAGATTAAAATGGGCCAGTGGACTGCTATTCCTATCCCACCCCCTGCTCTTCCTTGGGGCTACAGGCTGGCACCACTAACCATTACAAGATACATTCTGCTGCCAAATATCCAGGAGATATGTTATGACACATTTTCTGATTTGTCTATTGAAACCTCTCTAGTCTAGTGCAAGAGAGGTAAATGAATGCAGATTCATGTTATTTAGTATACAGGTTTAAAATCTTCCAAAATAATTCTTAAAAAAAAATTAAGGGTGAAAATACTCAACTTGTTCAAACCTTACTTTATTGTGTGAATTTTTATGATTCACGCCTAGGCACTGTTTGTTCTGTCATCTTCACTTCAGATTAAGCTAGTGGGCTTAAGAAATCTCTGAAGAGGCACTAACAATGACAGGCAGTATTTAGTTCCTATGAATAAAATGCTCTACTGGTAAGCCTTCACTCCCAGGCGACATACCCGATTTGCAGCTGTTTATTTATTTTGCAAAATATTATTTCAGACTTTGTCAGGATCTCATTTCATCAGAAGCACAACTTCATTTTCTACAATAAAGCAGCTCGACGGACTAGAACAGTTTCTCCAAACGAAGTTCGATTTAGCCTGTTCGAAATGACGTCACATCAGTTCTTCGATTTTGCTTGAAGTATAGCCTGACTTTGTCATACTCATATTCTAGTCTGAAACTGCTCCATAGTAGCCTAGAAGTCTCAGCGCACCCTAGCGGCAGCAAATTTTTTTGCCGCAAAGTGTGGTCTAGCAACTCTCCGTTGACTTTCGTTGTGGAAAAACCAAACTCTGGTCCGCCAATCACATCGTGTATAGAGTTGGTGGGCGGGCTTAACAATGACGGCAGAGTTGTGACGGTTCTACGCCGTGATTTCCATTGGTGATTTCCCTGCTACTTAAAAACAAACAAGATGCAGCTGGCGAACAGCGGTCGTTCGATTCGGCTTTGGCCGCGACTCGGATGACTTGGAGTTAAGAGAACGTCACTTGAGTCATTCTTAAAAAAGGAAGATGTGTTCAGAATTTTGACGACCGGATACGGCAAAAGATTAATATATCAACTTGCTCCGCTGGAGGGAAAAACGCATTGGACTCATCCACAGCCATTCGTTGCTCTGGTTGGTTAGCGCTATCCTATGGCGTGCAGAGGGATATTGAAAGACAACCTTTTATCCCGCCCCTCGGATTGAGGTATGACAATTGAGAGTTCCCAGACCTAACATCCTGATGTAGGTCTGGCATGCCAGGCTAGCTCCATAGGGCTTTGATTATGAGGCGTGTCTTAACCGAACCAGGAAAAAAAACTCTTCACTCAATTGGATAGTCGGTAGACCTACAACCAATCAGAGCAACGCAGTAAGGCAACTACTTTGCATATCACAGTGGTCAACTGTCTACAGAACTTACTGTATTTTAGAAGTAAAATAATGAGTGTTGCTTCTTTTACTTGGTCCTCCATGAGTGCGACCAAAGGAGAAACCACAACGACCACAGGCTTTTTATTACGTCCCATTTTCTTAGCGACCATCGGAGCCAGCTGATGAGTTACACTTTTGCCAAATCATGTAGGAAAGACGGCAAAAATATATTTCAGACGAAAAATGCCTTGATTGCAGTTTTCTGTTTGTCTATTAAAATGAATGCGCTGTCGAATTATTTTACAACAGACGCGACAGCGGAATCTATACATCTCAATTCTACAGCTGCAGTCATCTCTGAGGGAAACCAGTTAAAGGATATTCCGGTATTTAACAAATTGAGTCTATTTTGTAGTTTGTTTTGAATGAAATAGAGTGGTGGACTTAGAAATTTTGACAATGGGTCCTGTCTCGAGTTTTTTGACTATTTTAGAATCGCCTGTGACCGCTTTTGACTGGGTGTCTATAGGCATGTACAACCATGTCCATAAAACAACCCTTAACGTTCATTTTCAAAACTGTGCAACTCACCGAGTGGTTGGTGGTGTTCGTTGATGATTAAAAACAAATATATCGGCGCAATGAATGCTTTTAATCTGTGTTGTTTGCTATAGTGGAACTATTTTTTCAGATACCTCACAACCGTGTATAAACTTCCGCTCGATGTTTGAGTCTGAAGCGTTAGCACACTCCCGAACACTTGATGGCGACAACCAGGACGCTGTATGGAACACGTTGCGAATACATAGGTCGAGTATGGCAAGAACGGAGAACCGAGCGAAAAGACTACAACCAAATGTAAACAGACCCCTTTCTGTTTCCAGTAGCCAGTGCAGTAATATCAACGAGCACTGAGTCCTCCAGCAGACATCAATGCGATTTTAAAAAATGACAAATAAAACACGACAGAAACGGTATTTCGCTACGTTACTTGTTTCGGAACATCAACGAACACCACCAACCACTCGGTGAGTTGCACAGTTTTGAAAATGAACGTTAAGGGTTGTTTTAAGGACATGTTTGTGCATGCCCATAGACAACCATTCAAAAGCTGTCACAGGCGATTCTAAAATAGTCAAAAACTTGAGACAGGACCCATTGTCAAAATTTCTAAGTCCACCACTCTATTTCATTCAAAACAAATTACAAAATAGACTCAATGTGTTAAATACCGGAATTATCCTTTAAGCGCTCTTTGATAACGTGATGCTATAAACGATGATGGACATCGGTCCATCATCGTTTATAGCCCGGCCTGGCAATCTGATTGGCCCGATCATTTTTTGACTGAACATAATTACTCCTCAATGGATTGAGTCCAGACCGAACTTCCCGACCAAAAAATGTTATGGGCGGGGTTCGGGTTGGCATCCAGGCTACTTGAAGTATAGTCGGGCCTTAACTATTACTTCTCTAATAAGAACCAGTTTTCAACTTGATAACATCCTGCATGGTTGATACAGCCAGTTATGTAACTCACTAGTGGCTCGCTGATGGAATATGAAGCGTACTGAATTCTTCTGTATTACCTCAATCTATTTTTCACTTCTACCTTATGAGTTTTCCAGTCCCTGCTATAGAGCTGAATCTAACATGCAGTGTTAAGTTTCAGTCAAATACAGCCTTGAGGGCCAAAAGTTCAGTTTTTGTCTCACCAGACCACAGAATCTCATTAAACATAATTGCTGCATTTCCTATACGCCTCGGGTAAACTCTAGGTGACTCAACTCTCTTGCCCCTCCTTCCATTTGTGAACTGTATTTGCTTCTATTGTCTCATGCATTCTTTCAGGGAGAACAATAACAATAGATAATGTCTCACAATGCTTCCACTATTTAGAGCACTACGTTTTGGAGGAAAGACATTTATTTTCCGTCTTTTATCTCACTTTAAACGATGGCTTTCATTGTGCTCTGAGTTGTATACCACAACATAAAACATTATTACTTATATCCGTACAGACTTGCATTTTATATGATCTGCCTGAAATGTTATGTGGTCATAATGGTTTAGTGTTTCCTTGAAACTGCACAAGGTTGGGATCAAGTCAAGTTTATTGTTCAGCAATATACAAGGTGTTGAGGTTTGGCTTATCATTGTGGCCCCATCAGCCCCTGCTGGTAAAGGCTGAAACTACACAATTTGCAATAATACTTTATCATTGGCTCTTAAAAGTATGAAATTGCCTTATATTTTTAAGTGTTTTATCTTTTATTGATATGAATCGTGGATTTGGAGGGGTTGGGTAGCTTTCCTTAGATTATGCTAAATCAGATCCTGATTCTTATCAATGTTAGAACAATTGTGCTGTTTGATATTTTTGTGGAAACCATGAACAAATTTGAAAGTGAATTCTACATTATCAACATCTTTACAGTCACTTTTAATAAATGTAATCCATCCTTGCAGAATAAAAGTAATAATACTTAAAAAACATTCTTACCCGAACTTTTGAATGATAGTGTAAGCAATTAAATAATTGGGACAAGAGAGCTGCTACTTCAAAAGTATTTATCATGTCAAGCTGATAGATTAAAAAAATAGACATGAATTATTTTCTATTTCTACATTTTTACACCATACAGCTATAACATAATACAATTTTAAAAAGGATAAAGTAAATTTAATATAATAGAATAAGATTGGTAACTTGTAGAAACACACACTCAAAATACAAAACTCAAGCTTTTGGAAGCTTTTCAGAAAGCAAAAATTGTGATGTCTTGGTTTTGCCTCTTTGACCTCTGTTCTACAGTCAGACTGCCGAGTCTGTTCTGTAAGACATTACTGACACTCTTAACAAGCTCCGACTGATGCCATCTCAACAACACTGACAATGGCTGAAATAGTGAAGCTGAGGTGAAATGCATTGCAGAATAGTGCAGATTACTTAGAAAAGAGCAAAGGCCAGGGCTAATGTGTCTCACTAACAACAGCGGTAGATTTCAAAACCTATAAATAAACTTTAAGGACTAGTTTGACTGTGTGTGTGATCTCTGAAAGAGGTTTTGTTGCCATGACGACTTTTATCTGGTTGGGCTAACTGGCTTCTAATCACATTACAGATTGCACAGATAGCAAAATGAGGCTGTTTAATAAATAATTTATAATGGGAACCAAGCACAATTCCCAAGAGAGTGGGAATAATTAACCTTTCACCACCCATCCATATTCATACGTGCTCTGTTGCAAAGCCTGTTGTCTCTCGCTTTCTGCTGCCTATTTAGCACAGCATATAACAGTTAAGGAACCTAATAAGTGACTGATGTAGAACACTCTACATGCAAATATTGCTCTGCATTACAGCATTATTGCAAGTGATTGCAATAGTGAGGCAACAGAAATGATGTGAAATTTATAATTATACACATAAAAATAAGCAAAACATTTTAATTTAATTTTAAATTATGGGCGGCAGTGGCTCAGTGGTTCATGTAGATGGTGGTTCATGTCAATCCCCGGATCCACCTGACCAAGTGTCGAGGTGTCCGTGAGCAAGACATCTAACCCCAGCTGCTCCCGACGAGCTGGATAGGGCCTTGCATGGCTGACACCGCCGTCGGTGTATGAATGTGTGTGTGAATGGGTGAATGTGAGGCGATATGTAAAGCGCTTTGGTGGCCATTAGGTCTATGAAAGCGCTATATAAATGCAGTCCATTTACCATTTATTATGTTTTATTATTATTTAATATTAATAATAATTCAAATAATTAATAAATTATATTATTTTATCATAGTATTCAATATTTCAAATAATATTGATATATTAATGTATTAATTATGAGTATGTTTATAATAAACATTTCTCTTATTTCATTTGCAGAATTAGTTTAAAATCGGGTTTCTGGAAAGCAGTGTTAAGCAGCGCCAACATTTTGGGCCAGCATTCGTGTCAGAGCTTCTATGATGCATCTAGGTTTTGAAACAGAGCACCGTTTTTTCCACCAATGTCATTTTTTAATAAACGTACACCTATCTCACACTTAACACATTTCTTTTTTTCCAAGTGCATACACTGAAACACATTTGAAACTGACACTAACATCTAATGGTAAGGCTTCCTTTTACAGTCCTGTTACCCATGTACATACTGTGTACTTATTATAGTAATTACAATACTGGGTAATAACTAGGTACTAACCCTGAACCTACCCCTTAACCCATGTACTTACCTTATATTAGCCAGTACTTTATAGGTAAGTACACTGTAAGCACACGTAAGTACTGTAAAAGGAAGCGTTAGTTAGTGTTAGTAACATCAATAGTAAAAAGTGACGAGCACCATCCAGTCATAAAACACTTTTAGATTTTTCTTCACGTGGTCGACTCATTTCAGTCTTTTGATCGTTGCTGGAACTGTGAATGTATTCCTATGTGTGTATGAAAGTATGTAAAAAAAAGGCATGATCTGACATCATTAACAATTGTTTATTATCTTATGGTGCTGTGCTGTGCACACAAATGCTTTCCATCCAGAATATTAACTTTTTTTAGCAAGAAAATTATTTTTTTATCTACTGTTTAAATTATGTTTCTCTTTTATTTACATATTTATCATTATTATTATTATTATTATTATTATTTGTTGGCAATATATCTAATTTGAGATCAGATTTGGTTTAATAACTTTGCTCGGTTATATAGTTCATTAGAGCATCCATCAGCAGGAACATGTACTAGTAACCAAAAAACAAATGAACCTGTGACCTTCAGCAATAAAATCACTGTCTGTGTGAACCGGACATAAGAAAAAGACAGAGAAAGAAAAAGAGATGAAGAAAGAATGTCTCCAACCCTATAGGAAAATCTGTTGTGCAAGACCTAATAGTGATGTTCACTTCACCTTGTTCTCGTCAAAAACATTGAAGACAAATGAGGCGAACTTGGTGGGGTCGCCAAAGGGAAGAACTGTTTGTAGATCTTCTGGAAACCTGCAGCATCAAGCTGACCACTCGGGCAGTCTTTTATGAAGCCCTTGTACCTGGAAGAGGGAAAACAAAACATTATACTTTCATACGCTGTCTTTGATATCTCTTATATGTTATGGTATCAAGGCACTCATGAAAAGTGGGCAAGAAAGAGAAGACTGATAAACAGTGCACCTGACTGATCTGCACGCTAACAAAATAGGCTCGTACCTTTGTAATCTGCCTCCTGCTTCAGGAGATCTCTGAAGTCTGTTCTCTTTCTGACTGTTAGAAATCATTTATGGCTAGATCTGTCAGATTCCTGATCAGTGACTTTAAACACGAATGAAACTTTCACAAAACTACAGGTATAAGACTGATGTCTCCTTCTACCATGATCTGCTGGTCAAACCTTGTCGGTAACACTTTAATTGAAGGGGTGTGCATAAGACTGACATGACACCTTGATAACCATGACATGACATGATGTCTTGAGAATGAAGTAATGTTTATGCATCTTTCACTCTATACTGACATTTTAAATGCAAATATGACATTGTTTATGATGTCTTTATGACATCTTGACATACAATTAAGTTAAACTGTCATGTGGTTGGCTTTGACATTGGCTATCATGAGGCCATTATAACTGTGAAATGAATATTTTCGTGACCTCAGCTACAGTGGTACTAATTGAAGTTGTCATTAAAAAGTTATAATGGCTTCATGACAGCCAATGTCAAAACCAACCACCTGATAGTAATGTTAACCAATAAAGTTAGGTGGTTTCTTAAGTTTGATAATTAATCTGCTATGTCATGTTTATGACAGGTTGTGTTGTCTTAGTAATGTAGAGTTATCATGACAAAGACACTGACAGGTTATGATGTATTGGTTTATGTCAAGGTGTCATAAAGACATCTCATACAATGTCATGTTTGCATTAAAGGGTTAGTTCACCCAAAAATGAAAACTCTGTCAGTATTTACTCACCCTCATGTTGTTCCAAACCTCTATGTGTTTATTTGTTCTGCTGAACACAAAGGAAGATATTTGGAAGAATGTTTTAATCAAACAGATCTCATTCCCCATTGACTACCATAGTAGGAAAAAAATCAGATGATGGTAGTCAATGGGGAATGAGATCTTTTCAGAATTTTCATTTTTGGGTGAACTAACCTTTTAAAAATGTCATAACTGAGCGAATGACGACATGCATAAACTTCCTTCATATTCACAACATATGTCATGACATGATTATGAAGGTGTCATGTTAGTCTTATGCACAGTGATGCGCGGTTCGACTTGTAATCCCGCGGGTAACCTGAAGCCTGCAGTAATGATGCTGAAAATACAGCTTTGTCATCACAGGAATAAATATATATATAAATATATATATAAATATATATATATGTAATAATATTCACATTGTTGCTGTTCTTGTATTTTGTTCAGGAAAACAAGACAAACTAGAATATGATTATTTTGCAGTGGGAAAAATGGAAAAGAATATAACTTTTTATTTCCCTTTTCAAGCTTTTTTAGATAATCTGTGCAGGACTGGTGAGCTGCATTTCAGGGCACAACAGACCTGCACTTTGAATTATTTAGCTCTCATAAATTCACACCGTCCGACCTGTGCTAGCTGCCTGTCACAATTAAACGCTGCATTACATTTATAACCACTAATGTCAAGTTCACCCAAGTAGAATGTTAGTGCAGCTTAGTTTATCACAGAATGTGAATTCATGCTGTTATGTGACGTGAACGTAAGAAACGCTGGGAAAATTCTAATGGAGATTCAGTGTAATATAAGTAACAAGTTACCAAACTCTCTCATCAGCCTCTTTCTAACACAGCTTGCCAATTTTTCTCTCCCCTTTTCCTAATGATAAGTGGCAGGAACTTCCTTCGTGTAGGAAAGAAGACTCTACTAACATGAGAGCAGGACAAGCGGAAGGCCATATGGGTCTGTTTGCATACCCTGTTTTGGTTTGGACTAATACCAATTTTTGCTCCAGACTCTAAAAACTCAGCATTAAAGTCAGTTCCAGACAACTAATAGACAGCCTTAAACAATAGATGAAATAGCCAAGACTGCAGCTGGTTTCCCTGCCAAACCAACTGTAAAGTGCCTCTAAAACAAGCCAACAGACTGCTAAGACAAGCAGGAAAACCAAAATCTCAAGGGACAGTCTCACGACATGCACTCATTCCATTGACTTTCATCCATATGCATGCAAAATTTGCAAATGCAGGAAACAGGAAATAGAGCATTTCACTGTGCTCCAAAGTTTGTTGAACGCTGACTTACAAATTTGTATCACGTGAAGATGTAGGATTTGCAGCCATGTTAACATAGAAATGAACACATTAGATAGAAATGTTTTATTTATTCCACCACCTCTGCATATACATAAGGTATTTCAGTCTATTATAATAACTGCCACTGCAGCAGACTCCTAGCCTGGCTAACGCCAGACCACGGATCATTGAGAATGAAACGTGGTCTGGAAACCACATGTTCATTTTCACGCATTTGAGGCATGGTTTACGAATGCCCAGAGCCGTATTATTGGGTGCTACGAATGTCTATCAAATGCACCTGTACGTCTATCAAATGCGCCTGTGCTCCCTCCCCGTTCTGTGATTGGTTCCCTATTTCAGGGTAAAATTTGGTTCATGGTATCCAGACTGCCTAGTAGCGTGAATAAAATGCGCTGTGGCAAGGCAGCATGGGGAAACCCAGGCTAGCAGACTCCTCAATCTCTTAAAGTCCCAATGTAACGGATGTAGAGGGTCATTTGTTCTGTACTGTGACATTTATCCAAGTGAAAATAAAGAGGAGTATTGAAAAAGTTCTTAATCATTGGTTGAAGATTGCATGGAGTGAATACAAGTGTGCTTGGATGGTGTTTAAAGACTAAATTATTGGAGAAGCCCAGCATTTATGTGTACCAGAGAAAGATTTTGTACACAACCAAAAAAAAAAAAAAAAAAAACAGTAAAAAAAAAATTCTGCCACATGCTCACACAAGTATCTTGCAGAGGGTCATTGGTCTGAATAGCCTCCTGTGGCTTTATGACGCCATCCTCTCGCCCCATGCTGAGCAATGCCAACTGTGTAATGTCTCAGCAATTGCCCCATTACACCACACTGGTCAGGAAAAAACACTCAGTCAAGCATAGTCGGATGATTCACAGATCAATTTAGGCTATTTTTAAAGCTTCAAGAAAACATAAAGGAGAAAATGTTCTCTGTAAGTATGATTCATGCTTTCTCCATTCATTGGCAAAAGGGTCTGTAGGTGGTTTGGGAGGAGACTATTTCACTCTGTCAGTGAGCCCTGAACAACCTGCCACCTCTCAACACACACACACACACAGAGAGAGAATTCAAACTCTCCACATTATTAAGCATGCACAGAGCAAACGAGAAGGGTAACAGCATTTCGTTCTCATTAATCCGACTTGATTGCCGCTTAAATTTGAGCGAGCCTCTGTTCTCAAAGCAACGCCTGAGTATTTTATGAAAAGCGAGAAATGCAAAACACCTGACAGTACACTTCAAATATGACGTGTATAAATGTAGAGTCTAGTTAAAAAAATCTGATTTCAAATGCTAACAAATTTGCCCCCAAACATTGGCTTTCATTTAGACAGGATAATGAACCGTATAGGAATCTTACATTTCAGTGTCTAAACGGTACTTTCTAATTTATTAAGAAAAGTCGCCTCGTTCTCTAATTACACATTATTGAACTGTCTGTAAAAGTCCCACTTCAGACTACTATGAATGGCAGCCTACAATATCAGTCCAGACAGTCTGGATCACTGATGTAAAATCAATAATTATATGCCATTTCCCTGCTGAAAAGACCAATATGGTCCGAGCTGTTTTTTTATGGTTTGGTGCATATCTAACTGGCAATATGAAATAAGGTTTGATGTCAGTTGGCGTTTGTGGTTTGCATAATCATTTTAGATGTAGTCTGGTTATTCATTTATGATAATGACTAAAGGCTTAGGCCTATTTTTGAAAGTTTTGTGTTACACTGACTCTTCAGATAAATGAAATAAATTGCTGAAACATTCTTCAAATTCAAAATGTGTATATATATTTTTTTTGTGTTCCACAGAGCAAACATAAGTGAGAGTAAATAATAACAGAATGTCTGAGCTTCTCATCTCCTTGGATCATTTAAAAAAAAATTAAAAATCATGTGTTCATCTGAGTGGTCTAAGAGCTTGCTTCAAATGTGAATACACTTAAAATGGGAATACACACAAATGTTTACTATATTCAAGGAGTTGTTGTGGTTGTAATACAAATAGTGACAATTTAACAAATATACAATAAAAAAACAAACATCTGGTACAGTCAAGAACAAAACATGCACAAATAAAGACATGACCCTATAGAACAGTCCCTAACACTCTCTCTCTCACAGACATACGGTGACGCATTGCTGCCACATACATATTATTTTTTTCCCCTCAATTATGTCGTAATAAGGAGATCTTATGTCATTAAAATTACATATTTTCTCGTTTTAACGACATAATATCTCGTTTTACGACATATCGTTTAACAACATAAATATCTCGTTATAACAACATAATATCTCGTTTTAAAGGGGGGGGTTGACTGCGATGTCACTTTTTTCATTTTAAATATTGTGTAATGTTGCTGTTGGTGCATGAACAGTATCTGCAAAGTTGCAGCACTGAAAGTTTAGTGTAAGCAGAGATATCGTCTTTTAAAAATCAGGAAGTATAACTGCCTACAAAAACGACTCAATTGGGACTGCTAGGTCATGGTCGTCACTGACCTAGACATTGCATCAACCCTCCCTCCGAAATATGCAGAAAATGGCATGTGCAAATTGCACATATTTCTGAGGCACGTCGACTCGTCGAGTGTGTTGTTCACACAGCTGTCAGGTCTTCTGTGTTCGCGGCTTCCCATGGACGCTATTCTTCCTCAACAATGGATACAATTTATGTTTGATTATGTTCCTGAAAATGACGATCGTAATCTAGCGAGTTCAGACATCGGATTCAACAAGAAACTGTTACTAAAACATGAAGCAGTTCCAACTTTAAAACAAGAGGCAGCAGTGTTGGGCCACAATCTGTAAGTAGGCTAAGACTTCATCATTTTAAATGTATTTGCATGTATAATTCACAGACGTAGCCTTGTGTTTTATTTTTATCAAATGCCAGCGCCTTTATAGCCACTACTAGTTAGACTATGCTATTTTGTGTCTACGACAAACACGTACAAACATTATGGACCTGAATTTTCTATAAGTACTAATGTTTTAAACGTATTTTTCATGTATATATGCTTTATGACGTTATTTTCAATTTGATCAAGAACGTAAACATGCCATGTACGCATGTTTGAGTATAACATTAGTAGCCAGTCAGTTGCTATTGTTGCCAGTCAGATGCTATTGTGTAAAACAAACGTGTATAAAGTTAAAAAATGTAGCTAATTATCATTCAGAAACGTTTAGTAAGAGCCGTGTGTGGTGAGGTTCTGTTTGACTCTCTTCATCACGGCTTTCTCGGTCTGATTCTGCCTGAAACTGATACTGCAGTTCAACACATATTTACATCTGGACCGGAGCTCATGACATGCACGTTCGCCGTAAAGGTAATGGGCGTTAATCTTCCGGACAACGTGAGTGACAGTTTAGCCAATCACAACACACCGGCCCAAACTAACCAACCTGAGCTCACGACGTGTTTCTGAAGGAGTGTTTTTATAGACTCAGGAAGTGAACCGCTCGTTCAGGGGACAGAGGAGAGCGCGGCTGACAATAAAGGTGAAGTTTATGATCAATAAGACTTTTAAAAAAAGAAAAAACACGAATACATGTTATATTGTACCCCATAAATACAATCATTGCAAAGAAAAAAAGCAGTCAACCCCCCCTTTAACAACTTAAATATCTCGTATATTATAACGACATAATATCTCGTTTTAACGGCATAAATATCTTGTTATAACGACATAAATATCTAGTTATTTCCCCTGAATTTCCCCTCATTTGAGCCGAATACACTCAAATGAGATCGACTAATGTACATCAATAAATGGGTGTGCAAATTATAATCACTAATAAAAAACAAAACAAATGTATTTATACACAAACATGTCTCTATTTGTACAAATCACTGCACATTCATAAGAGTTTTGCACATAACTGAAAGCAATTTGTTTGTGGATATAGAGCTAATAAAAACATGTATCAAGTTCACTGATAATTGCGTGTGCATTTATAAATCAATATGATACTAAAATCATAATAAAGTATACAACAAAAATCAGATAAGTCCAGAAAATGAACGCAAAACTTTTAATTTGACGTTAAGCATTTTCATCTCATAGAAACTCATTATAAGAACGCTTATTGTAGCTTAATGGATATTATTATGTCGAAATAACAAGATATTTATGTTGAAATAACAAGATATTTATGTCGTTATAACGAGATATTTATATAGAAATAACAAGATATCTATGTGCGTTAAAACGAGATAGTCTGTGATTAAAATGAGAAAATATGTCATTTTAACAACATAAGATCTCGTTATTACGACATAGTTGAGGGGAAAAAATAAAATGTATGTGGCAGCAATGCAGTCACCGTAGGTACATTTCCATCTTCAACAGAGTTGGCCATTTCTAAAATCTCTTGCCATGCCTCACACAGCTGCACTGATGGTGGCTCACTCAATCGTCATCACTTCTGAACCTCTCTGGCTCGTAATGGACAGAGAAACGCTAAAGGAATCTGAATGCATCTGTGTTCACTCAGTTACTGCACGATTGATTCTATCAGTGCTTATAATGACTGTGTATCATTTTTGTAACTTGTTTGTGTTCGTGTACACTTCCAGTTTTTTTTTTTTCAGTTTTTTCACTTTTGCTCAATTCTCAAATGAAATTTTTCTCAAAACAATAAGTTAAAATCTATAAACTGGCATGTTGTGCAGTATAGTAAGCAGTCAGTGTCAAAATCAAGGTAGTCCAAATGAAATTTGTATATAACACTCATTCCAGGGTTGACTGTTATGGTGGAAAAAAAAACATCTAAACATTTTGACCAGTACGGCTCACACAATGACAATAAAAAAAAAAAAATATATATATATATATATATACACTCACCGGCCACTTTATTAGGTACCCCATGCTAGTAACGGGTTGGACCCACTTTTGCCTTCAGAACTGCCTCAATTCTCCGTGGCATAGATTCAACAAGGTGCTGGAAGCATTCCTCAGGGAGTTTGGTCCATATTGACATGATGGCATCACACAGTTGCCGCAGATTTGTCGGCTGCACATCCATGATGCGAATCTCCCGTTCCACCACATCCCAAAGATGCTCTATTGGATTGAGATCTGGTTACTGTGGAGGCCATTTGAGTACAGCGAACTCATTGTCATGTTCAAGAAACCAGTCTGAGATGATTCCAGCTTTATGACATGGTGCATTTTCCTGCTGAAAGTAGCCATCAGAAGTTGGGTACATTGTGGTCATAAAGGGATGGACATGGTCAGCAACAATACTCAGGTAGGCTGTGGCGTTGCAACGATGCTCAATTGGTACCAAGGGGCCCAAAGAGTGCCAAGAAAATATTCCCCACACCATGACACCACCACCACCAGCCTGAACCGTTGATACAAGGCAGGATGGATCCATGCTTTCATGTTGTAGACGCCAAATTCTGACCCTGCCATCCGAATGTCGCAGCAGAAATGAGACTCATCAGACCAGGCAACGTTTTTCCAATCTTCTATTGTCCAATTTCGATGAGCTTGTGCAAATTGTAGCCTTAGTTTCCTGTTCTTAGCTGAAAGGAGTGGCACCCGGTGTGGTCTTCTGCTGCTGTAGCCCATCTGCCTCAAAGTTTGACGTACTGTGCGTTCAGAGATGCTCTTCTGCCCACCTTGGCTGTAACGGGTGGTTATTTGAGTCACTGTTGCCCTTCTATCAGCTCGAACCAGTCTGGCCATTCTCCTCTGACCTCTGGCATCAACAAGGCATTTCCGCCCACAGAACTGCCACTCACTGGATGTTTTTTCTTTTTCGGACCATTCTCTGTAAACCCTAGAGATGGTTGTGCGTGAAAATCCCAGTAGATTAGCAGTTTCTGAAATACTCAGACCAGCCCTTCTGGCACGAAACAATCATGCCACGTTCAAAGTCACTCAAATCACCTTTCTTCCCCATACTGATGTGACTATTGCGCTTAAAGTTTAGTGTTAAGACAAAATGAGCCAAAGCATTTGAGAAAAACTGTAACATGACATGTTCCTGCATCAACATCTGTGTTCTAGAACAATATTGCTTTCAAATTCATATGGCTTCTGTGGTATCAGTCAGGAGTAACTTAGCAGAGAAACACACAAAACAGAAGTAGCGAACTTCATCCATCTTGTTTACTCTTTCCTTCCTTTCTCACACACTTTATGTCATCACACAACAGTTCAGACTTCCTTTTCAAAATAGTAGTCCACAATAGAATTGAAAACACAACACCTTTCTAGAAGAATTGTATTGGTAGCTCTTTTTCATGCCATTTAAATGGAAACTGAAGCTTTAAGCTTTACAATGGACACAAAAGTCTTCTTAAGTCATAAAATAAGACTAAAACTTAAGCTCATGTAGCAATGTTTAATTTGTGAGCAAAATTTGAGTCAACTCTTGAATTAATCTGCTGCTAGAGATCACAAAACCAGTCTAAATTATTGATTTCATTAATTGAACTGAATAGACTCTCAAGTTCAAATCACTAACTCGTTGATTTGGTTGCAGATCCAGTCCTCCTACTGGAGGGAAGATTATCTGTGAATAATGACTTAAATTTCAGTCTATTTCCCACATAAAGCTATCATGTGTGTGTTTTATTGTTTAGCAAGCCAGCTGACAAAAGCTTCTCCACCTTACAGCACCTCAACTCTGCCAGCCATTAAACAGCACTTCACTAGATTGCAGTAAATACAGACTTTCATTGTGATGTCCAGCACACACGAGTCCATTAGCTCCTGCAGGGACAAACGACTAAATGAATTGCTCAGATGTTTTTAGTTGTTTCTCCCAAGGCTGATGGTTAACCTTTGCACAGCCATTAATTCAGCCATTGGACTATTGGCCGCAAAGCAATAGTTGGATGATCAATACACATCAGCACATATAAAAACAGCCATTTAAATGCATATATAGCGAGTGGGACTCCTGGTTGATACTGGGAATTTTATTTCTGTATGAATTACCAGCGACAGAATGGTCTAGGTATAATTTAAGAGGACAATAAATGCTGTAGACTATACCGAAGAGAATGCAATTTGCCAGGCTAATGTCATAGTTCTCTAATTCAGTCTGAGATCAGGGAGGAAGATGGTCATGTCAGTTTCATTACATTTCAGCTCTGAGATTAACAGACAGAAGATTAAAATCACAATCACACAAAAAATATTAGCCTCAAACATGCCTGAAAATCCGTTCACTGACCATGAGATGAATATTGCTACTGGTTCAAAACCACCAGTTCCACATGCTTTAACCAACTCCTGGAAGTAAACATAATGTTTTTGGCAATTAACTTAAGAGGGCAATTTAACTAGATATCCTTGATCAGAAATGTGCAATCTGCTTTGCATTGAGTAAAATAACTTACTTATTATTTTTTTTAACTGACAGAATATTCTTATATACGCATTACTGTTATTTTTTTCTTTACAGTTTTTCTGTTCAATTAGTTACACACATTGCTGTGCCATTATTCAAACACTTTAATAGCCTATGTTTTCTGTGAGTGTGTGTTATATTTTATATAATTAATTTAAGATTTAATTTCTGACTCCAATTTTATATGTCGGTCTAGGTTCTTCCTAAAGGCATGTTCACACCAGGACGAATTTTGTGCGCGTTATTCGCCAACGTTTAATGCCTTGTGACTAAACAATGGGCACCAATGTGAGTGTGCACACCGGCGCGTATACGCCACGCGTAAAACGCCACGCGTAAAAGCGTAATTAAAAAAAAAAAAAACGGCTCGGGTTCGTTTTTTTTGTTTGACGCGCTGCGTCAAAACTCTCAGACCAATGAGATTGGCGCTTTTCCTCACGTGTTTGGAGCTTCTGAAGTTACAGTAAAACACAACTTGGGGGCGCTTAAACACATAATGGTCTTGCCGAGCACACATATGCAACAGCGAAGAAGATATATGCCAAGTAGCGTCGCCGTCTACACAGCCAGGAAGAAATAAGACGAGGAAGATGTAAGGCAAGAAGAATGTAGAGCTGCTGTTTTCATTGGTGTTAGAACATAAAGAACTATATGACAAACGCGACATGGACTACAAACATCTTGATAGAGAACTGTTATGGAGTGGTTTTGCAGAGCAAATTGGCGCCATTTACTGTCAGGGAATGAATTTGCACGTTCACTTGGCTTATCGACAGCAAAATCGCTTGGGTATGAACACAAAAAACGCCGTCAAAAGCGCTGACGAATAACGCGCGCTGATATTCGTCCCGATGTGTACGGGCCTTAAGGGTGTAGTTCTTGATCGGAATAACCTATATAAACCCAAAACAGTCATGTGAAAAAGAAAGTACACCCACTTTGAATTCTACTGTTTTGCGTTTTCAGGACAAAATAATCTTTTTTTGTTGTACATATAGTCATATATATTTTTTATTTAACAAAAACTAGGCCAAAATGGAGAAGCCATGACAAAATAAGTACAGCCTCAGGGCTCCTTTCTCACTGGGAGCACAGTGGCCCCAACTGAATATTTTAGGGGCACAACCAGAAAATATAGGAGCACACAACGTAAATCAACATACTACCAAATATTCACATTTCTACTAATTAAATTTCCAGTGTATTACTAATAAATACTTTGATTATAGATGCAGAAATCACAATGTCTTTGTGCTCTGATTTAACGTTACAACCTCTTGTCTTCTAAAAGCAACTGGCAGTGGCATTGCTTTTTGATTTATTAACGTCAAATAATAACAAAATTACAAAAAGCAAAAGCTGAATCGCCGAAATTTTGTACGATCTTGACGGCGGGACATGTCCAGGAAAAAGAGGATGAATGGTAATCCCTACTACTCGACTTTCTCCTACTAAGTTACTTAGGTTAACTTAGGTTATAGCTTAGCTTCCAAAAAAGATGTCTGACACTATTGTGTACATCCTGTGAGTGAGATCACACTCTATGGGTGGGTTGAAAATATGCAGAACAGCTCCTTCTACTGGCTGTAGTCTTTCGCCTCAGGCCAAAAAATCCTCAGATGACGCAAAATGACGATTTTTGCATCATCGGAGGATATTTTCCAGACTAAACAATCTCTTGTCTCAGGGGATATGAAGGTAGAAAATTAAATAAATTTAAAATAAATAAATTCACAGTAAATTTAAAATACTACAGGTTTTCTACTAATGCAAAGCTTAATGCTAAATCCTAAGTATCCCTTAAGAGAGCTGTGCATAAACAAATACCTGCAAACCTCCAAGAACTGAAGCAGCGTTGTAAAGAAGACCGGGACAAAATTCCTCAACAGCGATGAGACTGATAAAGTCATACAGAAAACGATTACTTCAAGTTATTGCTTCTAAAGGTGGTTCTACAAGCTATTGAATCATTGGGTGCAGTTATTTTTTTTTTTTTTTACATATGGCTTCTCCATTTTGGCTTTATTTTTATTAAATAAATAATAACACAGAGTAATATGACTCATGTGTTAAAAGACCTGCCAAGGACCAGATGACTTTTATTATGTTCTGAAAAGTAAAACCACAGAGTTCTAAGAGAGTGTACTTTCTTTTTCACATATACTGTTTAAAGGTTTGGGGGTCAGTACTTTTTTCCTGAAACTAAAACTTTTATTCAGCAAGAATGCATTAAAATTGATCAAAAGTGAAAGTAAAGACATTTATAATAGATTTAATGTTTCAAACAAATGCTTTTCTTTTGAACTTTCAATTCATCAAAGACTTGTATCACAGAAATGTATTGTGGTTTCTACAAAAATATTAATCAGCACAACTGCATAATGATAAAGCATCATTGATAATAATAAAAGTTTATAAACAGGGTTAATACAGCAATCCTTAAGTTAAATTTACTACTTTTTAATACCTTTTTTACTACCTTCAGATTTTTTTTTAAAACCATCACGACACTGAATTGCAAGTGTTAATCAGCAACCTTTCTATTATTTACACAGATTTTGACATTTTACACACAAAAATTAATAGATTTAGAGCATGCATTCCATTTTTATGTTTAGAGGATTGCATATGGTCAGTGTTTATTAAAAAACATCCAATAATGCAGAATATGCAATGATAAATATTGAATTGATGAGTTGTTAATAAATATATAACAATACAAAATATATGGGTATGGTTTTACACCTAAATTCAGCATATTTACACAAAATGATAACTGCAAATCCACCTTTCTCTGACTGGAGTCCAGTTGTTTCTATGATTTGCAGCGATCTATTTGCTCCTCTTTCTACAGCAGTCTGTAAAAATATACCTCCGATTTTTTGTCAAATCTAGAGCTCTATCAATCGCAAAGCTCTTTCCCACTTTACATATCTAAACGGACTAACGCGAACACAAGATAGAATTTCAATCAGAATAGGACACCTGATAGTCTGAAAAAAAATAATACCAACATTTTTTTAAATAATACCTCTCAGACTACATTTAACACTTTTAATGGCCTTAAATTTGACAATTTTGATCTATCACTTTTTAATACTTTTTAAAACCCAGCGGACACCCTGATGAATTACATTTAAAATAGATTAATATAGAAAACTGTAATTATTTATTTTAAACTAATAATATCACAGTATTACTGTTTTGAACTATATTCTCGATCAAATAAATGCAGACTTGGTGAACACAGAGACTTTGCATCTTTGTTTTTATATATACAAACACACTTCTGAGTTCTGACATTTGTGCATCAAACAAGTACTGTGGCTAAAACAATGAAAATAAATGGATATTTTTGCACTTTCAGCTCTGTGTCCTTTAAATGACATCATTCATTCTCAGGAAGGATCATTAAAGGAATAATGTGTACTGAAAAGGCAACGGTAGAGAACTCTGATAGGCGGACTGAGGACTTACAGTCAGTAAATTCAAAAGCACCTAAGCTCACGTCCCACTGCAGCCTCACATCCACAGTCTACCAGCAGCAGCAGCAGAAATGAGTCAACAATTTAGCCTGGCAAACACCCAGGGACACACAGTGCCAGGGCTGGACTGACCTTGGGCATGCCAGCAAAGTTGCCAGCACTTGGACTCTGACAGACTGACATTAAGTGAGGTGTGCCGAACTACACACTCCTGCTCGCTGACATTTGGGCAAATTAATGGAAGGATGGATTGTAATGTAACTGTCAAATGTGTTTTTCACACTGAGATTTTTCCTCTGGGAAGCACAACTACCAAATGATGAGAAGAAATACAAAATGATTCTGTGATGGCCAAAGCAGATGGAGGTATAAAAGCATGATCTACGCAATGTGCCAAAAAGGACAATAGAGGGAGGGGAGGAGAGGAACTTTATGGACAAATTATGTGTAGGATAAACAAAGGATGCACGAAAGATAGACAGACATAGATAAACTTACCATTGCTGAACCTCTTTCTCTGTAACTGTGGGGGAATAGGAGAGAACACAATTAACAAATTATTGAATTAAAGGCTAAAGAAAATTACAACAGATTTGTCAGGCAAACATGATCACTACTTCGTGCGATTCAGCCTGTTTCCTTCTAGAATCAGAGAAGTACTAGAAACCCGGACTTGAGTAAAAGTACAAGTGCTCTATCAAAAAAGTGACTTGAGTAGAAGTTGAAGTGCTCTTTAAGCACCACACTTAAGTAGAAGTACTAAAGTATTCAAAAATTTTTGTACTTAAGTATTGCAAGTAGTTTATTTTAAAATTCACTACTTAAGTACTAAAAGTAAAAGTACAAGTATTGTGTCATGTAATTATTAAAGAAAGCAGTCAAAAGTTTGAACTAGCAATCAAATAAGGCGCTTTGGCGGGATACAAGTTTGCTTTTGCAGCCGCCAAAAAAATGTCATTGCAGGACAACCCCTGCATTAGTTGTCAATGTGTGTGTCAATGAATACCATTATCCTATAAAACTGGCGTGTGATTTAGGCAGCATGAAAGCCAACTTGCAACGAATGATTCGTAAAATTTTTATAATTATAACGAGTAACTAGCAGAACATTAAAAAAATAACGAAGTAAAAGTATTAAATTCATCGAAAATATCTACTGAAGTAAAAGTAGAAGTATGAGAAAAAAACAATACTCTAGTAAAGTCCAGATACAGCATTTTAGTACTTAAGTACAGTACTTAAGTAGTTCTACCTCGTTACTATACATCTATGTCTAGAATGTGCAATATTAATACTTTTTACAGTCTCATTTGATAGTTTTTTTATTTGCTACTTAAAGGGGAACCACCTTTGCAAGCATGACATTTGCAGGGGTGGAAAATCAGAGTTTCTTGGACATGGTGTCAACACTACCAAAGCGGGGTACTGTTTGGAGTGGAGTGTGTACTAGTTACTTTACCTTTGCTGACATTTTTCATGTTCAAACAAGTACATTACAGACTAAAGAACATTGAGGGGAAATCGTAATAGGACCCCTTTAACTGACCATTTAACTGACTAACTATCAGAAGCAAGGGAGGCAAGAAGCAAAGGGGGCAGTGCCTCCTCAAAACAAAACTGGGCAAAAAAAAGAACAAAAATAAAACAATGCTAATATTATGGAACATGACATTAAAATTGTTTTGTAAATTACTAGTTTTCCTAAAGTGACATAATAAAAAGTATCTAGAGTCCTAGAGTTAGACAGCCGGTAAGTCCATTTTATGTTCTCAGTTCCGTTTTCTGTAAAGTGTGTGGCTGTAGTAAGCACATGACACAGAAGACTGAGAGCAGTAAACATTCTTTTAATAAATCCAAGAGATAAAGCAAATATGACAAAAACTAAACAAAGGAAAGGTCTTGGTTATATATGGTAACCCTCGTTCCCTGAGGGAAGGAGACGGAGACGTAGGTCATGACTGACCAATAGGAAAACCGTTACAAAAATCCTAAACAGCAAATTATCAGACAACACATCACATTACTCTCATCTTTCCATTCTGAGAGGCAGCTTTCACAGCATGACCCCAAAGGGCTTTACATACCGCTTTTAATCCCTGGGTAAAGGAATGCGTCACACCTATAATTTAGAAGCATATTACATTTACAGCCCCATACTACAGTACATTAGTTATCAATTCAATTGTCATACTGTAGTTTCTTACAACAGGGCTTGACATTAACTTTTTGAGGCATTTATGTTTCACTTGTCCATGCACAAAAGTCACTTGTCTGGGTAAAGACTTATAATTTTATCTAGGGCTGCACGATTTGGGGAAAATGTCATATTGCGATTATTGAGGTCAATATTGCGGTTGTGATATGCGATTGCGATATAATAAACAAATGGTTTCATGAGTCAACTTGTTTGGTTCTAAACCTAATGCACACACAGATTAGTGATAATTCTGAAATTAGCAATAACAACTAAATGATTGATACCACCTATAATGATCAATAAGCCATTGATGTCTGGAAAAAATTAACTGTCTAACAGGTAGGACATATACAGAAATTGAATAAAATTATCAAACAGTCTGCGCAGCATAAATTATAAATTATACATAGACTACTCCTTATTAAAGCTACACAAGTTCTTTAGTCAAGAGCAGTGAGTAATTTTCTCTGTTCCCTTTGTTCTTTCATTAACTTTACGGACAGAGCGCTTTATTGGTAGCTGGCCCTTTAAGAGCAGCCTGTGGACAGAGACGCGGATCTCACACGCGCCTCATTCTCTCACGAGTCACAACTCTTTATGTCCATCATAAGACTGCTCTTATGTTATGAAGATACTCGACAAATGACATTTTGGCTTAATTGTGTGTGTTGTTGATGTTCGTTCAAGCGCGAAAGAGAACTTCTGGCTCAGCGGTCTGTGCATGCGCGTGCGTCTTTCTGTGAGTCACATTCAGGACATTCACAGGCAGCGCGAAAAATGTGTTCGTTTCAAATCGGTAAAATTAAATCTGTAAAATAGACGTAACGAGTGGCACATAACGTGAAGTAACATGGCATTTTATTTTGTTTGAAATTTAACTTGTCCGGTTCGGACAACTAATTTCTCTAGTACTTGACAAAAAATCCACTTGTCCTGGACAAGCGGACAAGCCTTAATGTCGAGCCCTGTTATAAATTAAACAAATTTAAAAGTATTCTTGTTTTAACTTAGCAAATCCTCCTGTTCTCCCTGGGCATCCCACCTCTATAGAACAGGCATGTATATTTGACTGATTGGGTACAGACGTGGGCAACCTCATAAACAGAGCAGGGATTTATCAAAAATACACGTTCCTTCATGTAACAGATGTCATTCTGGGTAAAGCATTATAAGGAGTAGGCTATATGAAACTGTACCCACACAACCCTAGCGCTGGGATAGCACAGTTGTTGCTGGGAAACAGCAGTAACCCAGAAGCTTGAAAACAATGACCGAAAAACGTAACCAACACAATGACACAACACAAAGCCAGAAACAGGATGTCAAATCCAGCACATAGGTTAGTTTAGATCTGCCAAATGCATGCAAAAATTATACATTTACTTATTCGGTCATGTTTGACTTGCCATTTAATTGGTTAGGGAATTCATTGTGTATTGATAATCATTAACAGTGAAATATGGCAGTTCATGCAGTGAGGGGCTAATCTAAAGTCTATCACAGAGGCAGGAAAAGCATTTGAAGATTCAAGCAATGCCTGTCTACCTTCATTCTATCTCTCTGAAACCTCTTTTTAGAATGTTTGTGAGAAAAAGATGAAGAGAAGCAAGAAAGAGATTAAGAGAGACAAAGTACAAGAGACGTGGACACTTTGTGTCTGGAAAAAACAGTTCAAACTCTCTTGGTTATCCAAGATAGCACACCGAGACTGTGAACAGAGCTTTCTGCATGTAATACTAGGGCTGTAGTCAAGACCACCTTTGTCGAGTCCAAGACAAGTTCAAGACCAGGACTAGTCAAGTCCAAGTCGAAGACAGAGTCCAAAGGGGTTCGAGTCCAAGTCAAGACAGAGTCCAAAAAGGTTAGAATACTCAGCGAGTCCAGAGAAAAGTCAGAGACCATAGAAAAACGGTCTTCAGTTCTCGATTCAGAGTCCAAGATCGAACTCGAGTACTACAGCCCTGTGTAATACTGTCTCCCACAATGCAATGTGCTCAGCTTTCCTTTTCAATATGTGACAGATGAGCCAAAAGTAATATCAAAAGTAGTATATTATATAAGTAATATAATGACAGCTCTTTCTTGATTCCTATTTCTAAGAAGGACACATCACTGATTCACTTACATTTACTCATTTAGCTGACGCTTTTATCCAAAGCGACTTACAAGTGCTATGTCAGAGGTTGCATGCCTCTGGAGCAACTAGGGGTTAAGTGTCTTGCTCAGGGACACATTGGTGTCTCACAATGGATTCAAACCTGGGTCGCTCACACCAAAGGCATGTGTCTTATCCACTGTGCCATCATCACTTCCAGCTGAAAACTTCATAGGCAGTATAGAGAATCCACCTATTTTTAAATGCTGAAGTAAGCCCCTTCATGTATTAGCCCCTATAGGTAAACAACTAGAAGGACCAACACATTATAAAACTAGAAACTAGAGCAACAAACCAGTGTGAGCGAAGTGTGTGGCAGTCTTTAACAGTCTGCTTGGAAACAAAGCTGTGTTCAATAGTGATTTACAATCAAACTAATTTCATATGTGTTTTAATGCAGATTGTTGTTAATCGCTTTACATGTTAGTCAGAAGGCCTCTTCCTACTTAAGGGGGCGACTTCAGTCCTTTACCGACTGAAGAAACTATAGAGCCAATACCTTATGCCGACACTCAATAGTCAGGCCTTGCTGGCCAACTAGTCAGACATGTTTTTGGATAAAGGTTATGTCACTTACACTATTTTCGAAATTACATAATGATTAATCATGAGTTTTCACTGCAAAACAACAACAAGCAAATTGGAATTGTTGAGAAAAGCCACAGCCAACTGTGATTTTGGGCAGCAATGATTAGAAATAAGCTCAGCAAAATCCTGCTGGGATGCTGTTGTCAACAAATGATGCATCTAATTCTGCCCTTAGAAAAATCGACCAGATGGAGGCATTTTAGTTGGATGTTATGCAAACATTGGACTCGAACCTGCCTTGATGTCTTCTTACTAGTATTCTGCCTGAGAAGTCAACATTTTTCAGGTTTCAGACACAGCCAATGTGTGCAGACCGCCCTGTGTCACTATTAAACATTAACATTTGCATGTCTAAAAACGTTACACATTCTTAAATGGTTTGCTGAGAGGAAATTGTGAATGTTGGATTCTTGTTTTGTACCGAAACTGTCCTTCCATTTTATTAATGACTTTTTCTGTTTCTGTAGCCAAACTCTCTTTGTGTTAAGACCACTAATCACTTGGAAACCACACAGTGGCAAGATCTTTTCAGATATTGTGATGTGCCTCCTTGCAAAATCACAGGAAATCATTGAGTCATATTGTTCTGATGGGGGTACACAAATGATTTGTATTTCAAGTTGAAAAAAAGATTTAGAAAAGCGTGACAGAGAAGGAAATGACTGGCACACAGCACAATACCTGTGAGCAATTAAAGGAACAGTTTACCCAAACAATGAAAACTTTGCAACCCAGTGTGATTGACTGATTTACTTCAGTGGAACACAAAAGGTGACCACTCAATATAATAAAAGCCAATAAGGAAGGACAGAATGAGGAAGGAGGCCTGTCCAGTTCCAAAATTATTATAAAACTATTTTTAAACTCTTTGATTTTAATTAAAAAGAAAGTATTCTTTTGAATCCTGTTTTACAGTTTATTTAAAAGATGAGTTTAATGTAGTTAAACAAATCTTGTGACTTGAGGACTTCAGTAACTTCAGTGACTTCAGTATGTTTGCTCACACTTGAAGTTTGACACACACAAAAAAGGGGATCAGGTCACAACCTAATTGGACAGCTTTTATGACGTGTATTTTACGACTGAACTTACTGAAAATCCAAAACACTGCTGTGTGCAAAATACACTTGTTACATGTGTGTACATTTAAAGTGGTATTTTTCTAAACTGCACATTCATCTGTTACACACAAATAAAGATCTACTGCAAAGAAACACGGTTCTCACGCCTGAACCGAATTGTAATGGGCAATGTTGCTGATGAAAAGATCCTTGAGCATTCTGTCTTTAAGGCTGCATCACATCCTGTTTTTGTCATTTAGATGTCTTTGGTCCATCATATTTCAGTCAAACTGCACCAGAGAACATTTGAAAATGGACTGAGATCTCCTGAAAATATGGGTCTCGGTCTGCCTGTTTGGTGCCCACAAGAATTCAGAGAGCGTTAACACGTACTTATTCGAACCAGAGTTCGTTTTAATCAAACCAAACCTGCTAAGTATGAACACACCCCATATAATATAGGACATACATATTTACACAATACTTTTAGGATAGATTTAAGGTTATTTTATGTTTTGTTTTTTTAAGCCGGAGAACTCCAGTCCTTTTTTCAGTGGTTACTGCACAGAAAAGAGTGACCCGTGTACTGACTCAAAATGTATATTGAGTTCAACAAAAGAAGGGATATGAGGTCGTGATAGTGAGTAAATGATGATAGAATGTTCATTTGGTCAGTCTGATAAATTAGTTCTTTAAAAGAGTTCACACACTAATTTTAAATTTGAACTATAGCACTAAAACTCTGAAAGGGAACCTAAAATGTCAGTGCAAATCTCCTAACTGAAAGGGCAAAACTTTAATGGGGATATTGCGCTACAGCTCTAAGTGCTTAAGGATCTCTGCAAAGAAAGCGCTAATGGAGCCTAATACTTCACTTCAGTGAGATGTGAGCTGGCAATGAACTGGCTGTGACATAGGCCTTAGTTTAAATTTGCTTCATTAAACCATTCAGGTCTCTAATGCCCAAGTTCTTTGAAGCTACAATTCTCCAGAGCTGCTCCAATAGTTTACATTCAATCAATACCAAGAGGTATGTCTTTCATGAAATAATCTAATGATTGCAATGAAAATGCATCAACCAATGTATAACCCGACAGAAGAGATATGCCTCATGTATATGTAGTTAAATTACATGGAAAATCTGTTTTACAACACTTAAATAGGCGAGCCAGTGAGCTGATTGATCAAGTTCTTTCTGGCAGAACGATAATTCTTCTGCCTACATTAAAATCTAGTCTGTATTCATGCATGCTTCTCTTTGCTCTTCGCCACGCAAAAAAAAAAAAACTCAATCATGTAGCCCACACATGAGAAATAAACACTTGCAGCAGCAAGCCGCTACAGCTGTAAAACAAGTTAAGCTGTCCTTTAATTGCTATAAACATATGCAAAATACAGACGTGAAACGGCTGAAACTGTAGATTTAATCAGTCGGATACATCTGGGATGGCAATGAAGAGAGAGAGAAACTGAGGCCAGCTGTTAAATTTGTTTTAAAAAAAGGAAAAAAGACAGTGTATGGAACTGATGATTTCAGCTTGTGGATGAGTGGCTTGTGTTCATGTTTGGAACCTGAGACAGTGCAACATGTTTTGATTTTGTGTAGAAATTATGATGCCAAAAACAAGATCTACTCAGAGAATTACGTAGAAATTGGCCTGGAAGAAATATCTCTGAAAAGTATTAAACGCTGTTTTTTTTTATATTTTAAAGGGGTGATGAACTGAGAAATCAAATTTTCCTTGAGCTTTTGACATCTAAGAGGTCATCATATTATAAGAATATCCTGTAAGTTTCAGAACTGAAAACATCCTTGTTAGTCCAATAAAACCTTTTATTGACACCAGCCTCAACAAACGCCTCGTTTTTGAAAGTGTGGAAGTATGAGCGTCAAAGACGCTAAAACCCCACCCGCTCATCAACGCCTACTTCAACATGGCCGGTTTAGCTCCCCGCCCACCGATTCCGCGCACTCACGCATAAGTAAACAAAAGCATACCTCGTGATGACAAACCAGAGCGAGTTCCCAGCAATAAACATTCCGTTGACAAAATGTTGTGCCGTGCCTGGCTGTGGAAGAAGACAGTTGCTGCATAAGCTTCCTCTGGATTCCAATATTAGGAATGCCTGGTTAAAATTTGTTTTTAATGACGTTCCAGCAGATGAGTGTAAAACATTATCCGTATGTTCGCTTCATTTCACCGAGGATTGTTTTGTGAACAAGACACAGTTCGAGGCTGGATTTACAGACCGATTAGGAGTAAAAAAGGCGCTGTACCTTCTATATTGGATCCAACAGGAGTGGTGCAACACACTTATGTGAGTAATATTTTTATTTTAGAAATAATAATCTACTCGGCTAGCATTGCATTGTTAGAGATCGTTTGATATCTAATAATTATGTGTATGTGTCTACAAGTATCCGTTGTATTCGAGGTGCTGTTGGTTCATTGTCCTGCGATTCGGGATCGGACTCTGGGTCAAACATGTATGGGCGAATCATTCCGGTTGCCATTTTACAACAGTGGTTTTCAAAACGAATTCCCCCACGTGCACCAACCGAAACCAACGACAGAGTTGAAGCTCATTATAATATGCAAAACTGTTATCCACTCACAGCAGTGGGCGTTTACTTCCTCAGTGCGATACGCCCATAAAATCCGAGCATTTTTCAAGTAGGCTGAAAACTAGGGAAGAATATAGCCCATAACTTATTCATTTTTATGTTTTTGAATGTAAAAACCAAGCAAACGTCATAAGTTGACCTCAGACAACAAAATAAAAACATTTAAAAAGCCAGTTCATGACCCCTTCAAAAGACACTGGACTGTATAGTATAGCAGGATATAGTGCACTGAGGTGCTAGTTCCATAGATAGCAATGCAATTTATTGGATGCCGGCTGCCGTAAAACCCCAAAGAAGAAGGAGAACAGGTGACAGGTGTTGCCGGAGGGAAGGTGCACACAGTTTTTTTACCGCTGATGCTATGCTAAGTTATGCTATGCTGTGCAAGAGGAAATCTGTACCTGTGATGGACTTGGAACTGTGGATTTATTGACTGTTTGTTGGACTTTTGCTTACTAGAAATGAAGACCAGGCACGGTAAAATAAATCTACTTGTGTGTGGACATTGTAGTGAATAACAACCCGAACATGCCCGTCCATTAACAAGCACCGTCTAGCAGCCCTCAGCTGCTTTAAGTAATAGACTTGGCTGCTTACAGTATTTTTAAATACTGTATATATGTTACAGTATATATAATACCTCATGTTGTTCCAAACCTCTATGTGTTTATTTGTTCTGCTGAACACAAAGGAAGATATTTGGAAGAATGTTTTAATCAAACAGATCTCAATTCCCATTGTCTACCATAGTATGTATTTTTTTTCTTACTATGGTAGTCAATGGGGAATGAGATCTGTTTGATTAAACCATTCTTCCAAATATCTTCCATTGTGTTATATTTTTTAGATAAATTTTAATCAACATCATTCTTTCCTGGTCATCCTATACTTCAAAAACAAGTGTATTTAAAGCCTGAATGTTCCATTCTCCAGCTTTACTTCACTTTCTTACAGTAGTCACAGACAATAGAGCCAATCTTCTTTCTGATTAAAACATAATTTCAAGCTGAGCAAACTTGAAAGACGTGGAGGAACAAAGGAAGAAGAAACCGATAAAGGTTACAAATGGGGATGGGAAGAAGAGAAAAAGAGGCAAAAGATAAGGGACTGCTAAGGAGAGAGAGAGGGGGGTAGGTAACATGGATAGAAGGGGACATGCAATGTCCTTCATTGCAATGCACAGCTGATAAGGCCTTAATTACAGTATTCCATTCCATGCTCACAGAGAGGCAATTAAATGGGACAGAGCATGACAGAAAGAAAGAAAGAAAGAAAGAAAGAAAGAAAGAAAGAAAGAAAGAAAGAAAGAAAGAAAGAAAGAAAGAAAGAAAGAAAGAAAGAAAGAAAGAAAGAAAGAAAGAAAGAAAGAAAGAAAGAAAGAAAGAAAGAAAGAAAGAAAGAAAGAAAGAAAGAAAGAAAGAAAAGAAAGAAAGAAAGAAAGAAAGAAAGAAAGAAAGAAAGAAAGAAAGAAAGAAAGAAAGAAAGAAAGAAAGAAAGAAAGAGGCATGAAGTTCATCCCAGCACTCGAGGCACATTTCCCTGCATGCTGCAATTTCCTGCCCGGTGCCTTTCCATGTAGCGCCCACCACTTAGCCCAATGCACAGCACACACACCATCATTACGAAGCCATTGGCTGTCACTTCCCATTCTTTATCTGCATGACTTCAAACCTGCACTGCCTACTTTACCGCATTTAGGCTTAGTATTTACTAGCAGTGTCTTGGCTTCATTTTATAAATTTGATGAAAATAGATCTGTTTTATATCAGGCTTCTTAAATCAGCTTTAATAAATGAATGGTCAGGTACGGTATTTGCTATTTGTTCTACACACTCAAAAAATATGGGTTGTTTAAACCCATATTTGGGGCAACTAGGGACAAACCCAACAGTAGTTTATAGTAAGAGATAAATTTTGAATTTTAGAAATGTAATTTTAGAGTTTTAGAATGTTACATATGCAGATTCATTTTGCTGTAAATGGTAACACTTTACAGTAAGGGTACATGAATTATCATGAATTCATGTATTAATTAATGCATGAATGATGCATTCATTCATGCATTAATATCTCATGAATCATTAGGAACAAACACAAGTTCAACTGTTTTTCATTCATGACTTCATGAATGAGCAACACCTTAATTAAAACATTAACTAAGATGAGCACATCATCATGAATTATGATTTATTAACGCATGATCATGACGTTTTCTTTGTTCACAGTTATGCCACCATTGATGCACATTGTTCATCTGTGTTTCAAGGGACCTAGTCACCACTTTAGTTGAGGGGCCACACACATGATGAAGTCATTGATAGATAATGCTTAGTTAATGATGACTTCTGTATTTGATTAACAGAATGTGTGTGATATAAGCTGTGATTGATCTATTATGGTGTCTGTCCAATACAGTGGTCATCATTAACTAAGCATTAATCTATTAATGACTTCATCATGTGTGTGGCCCCTTAACTAAAGTGGTGACTAGGTCACTGACCTAGACAGAAAAAAGAAAACATCATGATCATGCATAATAAATCATTATTCATGATGATGTGCGTATCTTAGTTAATGTTTTAGTTAAGGTGTTGTTCATTCATGAAGTCATGAATGAAAAATATTGAACTCGAGTTAGTTCCTGCATTAATTTATACATGAATTCATGATAATTCATGTACCCTTACCGTAAAGTGTTACCCTGTAAATCTATGTAAATACTGAGTAACATTTACTAGTTACATACACTAGTTACACTGGTATGTCCAAATTTGCATACTTTTGCACTACTCTTTTTGTATTAAAAATATTAGTATTGTGTATTGAGTATTGTGTTCACAATGAAAATTCCAAAAAGAAAAAGTGCACTTTAAATAACTGGATGAAATTATACAAAAATAACCAAGTATAGAATGTTAAACACTTCGAAAACTCAACTGTAACAGCTTTCCTTACATAGCGGAGGGAGAGGTGCTATCAAACGACAAAATAACCCTTATAATTTAGGGGTCGTTTACACAACAGCATTTTCAACTAAAAAAAGAAAGCGTTTTATGCGTTTTGACTGTTTATTTAGATGACAACAGTGTTTTGGGGGGCTGAAAACAAGTTTCAAAGTGTTATCTAAAAAAAAACTTGTAAACAGCGCTAACTTGTTAAACACGTAACGTGTAAACAACGCTAACTGTTACGGTGATGTCATGCACATGCTGCGTATTACATGTTCAGTTACAAAGTGACAATTCCTGGCCTGGGAGCATAATACAGCGTTTTTAGAGAATTTCAAGGATCCGTGTGAACAGGGATCGTTATGACAACGTTGTCGCCTGTCTGCGAAAAGCTCAAATAAAAACCTTTTCCGTTTTTAGAAGGCTACATTATTGCCGTGTACACCTTCCTGTAACTTTCTAGTAATCCTGCAGACCTTGATTATCTTGTTCAGATGTGTTTGATTAAGGTTAGAGCTAAACTCTGCAAGAAACTGAGGCAAAAACTTCTAACAATCAACTGAAGAAAACAATGAGTCGCTATTAAAAAAAAAAATCCATGTAAAACATGCAGGATTTCCATAGACTTGCAAAGAGCAAAAGAGAGCTTACATAGATTAGCAAATAGCAACAATTGTTTCATAATATTCTGGATGGCAACAGTTGCTAAGGTATGATTTGGTCTGATATGGTTTTTATGCCAGCACATAGCAATTAAGAGAAATGTACTGTGACAGAGAGACCTCAACGCATTGCAAATGAAGAAAACATATGCACATTTAAAAAAACACTAGCACATTCATAAAACATCTTCATCAGTTTATAAAAATAATAAATAAAGTGTCAAATAATCTTCATTATTTGAAACTGATGAAGATGTTGTGTTTTTTTTCTATTTGCATGCGTTTTCTTATTGAGTTGCAGTGTTGAGCTCTTAAAGCCACAGTAGAAATGTGATGATAACTATTAATTTCCACAAAAGACAGCAAACTACTGAAGCCTAGAGTGAATTGAATAGAGTGTCCTTAGTATTAGTCCATACTGTTGTCATTTCACTGCGCTAGTTTTCGAATCAAGACCAAGCTCTAGTGTGTTTACATATATAGCCTATGCATCCATGGAAACACAATTTGCTTCACTGGCAGAGAGCAAGCTTTCAGATATCTCTCTGGGCAACCACCAGCCTGATTGCATATCTCAAGACCGACCAATTTGCATATTCATAAAGCTCTGAGTCCCAATTGGGGGGCTTTTAAAACATGCTGATTTGGCCCACTTACAGGCATCCGCTAATCACAATTTGCAATGCCACGAGAATTGTGATTTCTTGTGACAAAACGTATGTGGGATCAGCCGCAAGATCTTGACTGCAGTTTAACAATGTTGTTTTCAATGATTTTTCTCCACTATTAATTAGTGCATGTACTGGACCCAAGTGGATAACAGATAGATACAAATCACTTTTAATATAGCCAACATGGCCTTTTCACTCAAAAGCTGACAAAAATAAAGATCACAGTAAAATATGCAATTAGTTTTAGATTTTTTTTTTGCTTTTACTTGCACATTTTTTTGCGTTTTTAATGCTTTAACGTTCTTCATGGAACCATTGATGCAAAAAAAATGCTGTTTCTTTTTTTTTTTTTACATACGGCACTTACTTTATTTTTTTGCATTTATAGTTCCATGAAGAACCTTAAAGGTGCAGTAGGACATCTGGGAAAATGCTAACTTCAGCCTTATAGCAGTAAAAGCGTACGTCCCACCTGAACGTGAACCCGCTGTTGACTTATAATGTCTGCGTGAACAGCCTGTGCAGCGGTATGCAAACACACATTGACCAACAGGAAACACATGCTATAGGAACGTTCGGACCGAACGCAATATCAATCGAATCAAACATTCTATGGTCTTACGCCTTCCACAGACGACATATATTTATAAAAATACATTTAGACCATTAAACAGAGTGATTGCTATCAGGATATGAGGAGACTTTAAACCATCTTAACAAAAAATTTTTCTGCAGAGAATCACTTTCGGTGCAACATTGAACTGATTCAGTTCGGTTCAGTTGGACATTGCACAACTGATTCAGATCACTTGGACGTCATTGTGATTACACGAGGTGAAAACTATATAAATACGATTCGTTTTCTCACACAAACCGCTCGTTTTGTGTCTTAGGCCATCAATGTGTACTTACATTTACGAGTCATTAAATCATGTTTAATTTTGACTTCTCTTTGCATGCTTTTTGGTGGACCCCTTAGCATCCAGTGTATGACTGATAGACAACAACCGGTTTGACAGAAAAATGTCAAAATTGAAAATACTGTGGAAACAAAGACACCTACATATTGGATGCCCTTGAGGTAAGCTAAAACATATCAAAAATTAATTTCAAAGTGAACTATCCCTTTAATCGTTGCCCAGCCTATTAAAAAGTTTTTCATACTAAATAAAAAAAAAAATTCCAAGAAAGTTTTTTTGTGGACAGTGTTGGGGAGTAGTTAACTACAACTAGCAGTAGCTACTGAACTTAACTAAATTTTTTAGTAGCTTGGCAGTAGCTCAGTTGCTTTTTAAACAGTGTAGCTTTTCCAGTAGCAAACTACTTTTTGCAGCAAGTAGCAGTGTAGCGTGAGCAAAAGCTACATTGCTACATTGTCGAGCCTGCGCGAATCAGCACGATGCAAGATATTCTTCTTCTTGTTTGATTACAAACTCATTTTTTGCCATTACCGCCACCTGTTGTTTAATCACGCGTCTTGTGGCTAACGGTTTTACGGACGTACAGAAGTGGGTTGACGCACCCATATTATGATTATATAGCAAGGCGTGACGGCAGATTTGGAGGATGGAGAACAACTAACGTTATACGTGGCCTAATTATCCAGTTCAATCAGTATTTTTGAGAAAATGTTCTACATGCAATTTACGTTGGATGTATATTTCGTTCTTGCAATGTTGTAGGCTATTTGTTGCACTTTTGACAAACAGTCAGAGATATTTGAGTGTTGTGTGTAATAAAACAATACTCTTTGAAATCGTAATTGCATTGCCTTGTTTTAAACACTAAATATTTTACTTACAACATTCCTCAGACACTTATTCAGTTATTTATAATATACGTTGTTCAAAAAGCAAAAGTAGTTTCAATGTAGCTAGCTACTTTTTGATTGTAACTTGTAGTGTAGCTAACTACTTTTCTAAACGGGTAGCTTGACTGTAGTTAAACTACTTTAACTTACGAGTAGCTTGTAGCTTGTCAAACTACAGTTTCAGAGTAGCTTCCCCAACACTGTTTGTGGAACCCAAATTGGTTCTTTAAAGCATCACTATTTAAAACTTTTGGAGCCTTTATTTTTAAGAGCGTAATCAGAAAGTACTTACAGTATGTCTTCCTGGTCAGGTCCTCCACCACCTCTGGTTTGAGCTTGCTGTTTGATTTCCCCATGCTCTCCAGACCTCCTCCAGATAGTTTGTGTGGTCCAGGATGGAGCTGAGGTATACCTGAACTCCTTAACACTTAAGGCAGAATCTTAAGAGACCCAAATACATCAACAAAGTGAAAAACAGATCAGCACTGCCAACAAATCCAAGTAAATCCATCCATTGTGAATTTCCCCCTCCTTTTTTGACTTGGTTGGCTGTTGTAGATCTTAAGTCACTGCAAGGTTCCCTCTTACCCAACAGGTCTCTCAAAAAGCCATCCTCAATAACAGTCGCCTCTGACAAGTATCAATCCTCAAAAAAAAAGAAGCCAATTCATTTGGCTGCCGTCACTGAGTATGAGTCTCAGATGCTAAACCGTGTTCAGTCTGATTCTTCAATGGAGAAAGGCTTTGAAATGCATCAAAGTGCCAATGGTAACAGGAGACCCTGGCTCGATGTGTTCTGCCTGCTCTCTCACTCACACTTGAGCGCAGTTCTCTCTGGCTCTCCACTCACCCTCCCTCTCCTCTTTTTCTTTTTACTCCCTCCCCACGCCTGTCTTGTTAGCTCCGAGAGAACTCTTAAAGGAGATCCCTTGCTCTAGTTGTCTTGGCAGCTGAGATGAAGGGTTTAGTCAATTTAAAAGAAGAAGCACAAACTTATTTCTGCTTGATTTTTTAGCATTTCAAGCATTGATGTCGTTCTGGTAGAAGCCGACAGGCATTAAGTAGTACAATAATGCTAAACCCTGGCTGTGATTATTGAGCACAAATATTATAAAGATGGCAAAAAGGCTAGATCGAAATCAAATGGTGAACAGGGGTGCTCCGTCAATGACCGCATCAGACAATACGTGAAAGCCAGAGATAACCGATTTTTCAGTGTCTCAGTCAACTGATGGCACTCTATCTGACAAAAGACATTCACCTTCTCCTAGTAACCGCTGTTTGCTTATCTCCAGGCCTGTTCTTCCTCACACCTTCTGTAGTTCAAAGCAGCAACTTTTGTTCGCCAAGGTCTGGTTGTCCAGAGAAACCTCCAAACACTGCAGGAACAAACAGCAACAAGGTCAGAGCTACATTGGAGGACAACAACAGTGTCATGAGACCAGCAATCTTGATAGACCAACTGAAAGATGAGGGGGAAATCGCGGACCACACACTCTACATGCAAATAACTCTCACACTTGACTTTCATGAATGATTTTCCCTCAGGCTGTGTAAGGATGGCACAATGCACTGTTCCTCTGCCAGCTCTGCAAATGCATCAATATCCTAAACCAGGGTCAAACTGAATTACTCAAATTATGTTAGAAGCAGTCTGAAGGATTGTATATTTGGTTAAGAGTTGTTCAGTTACTTATTTAGCTACAGTATGTTTAAAATGTTGCTTTTCTGGGAGCTAAGAGGTGATAAATAAACAATCATGAATCAGATATTAATGCAAAAAACAACAACATCGTTATGAATAACTCTAGGCTAAATGAAAGAGAAAAATCTTCCTCTGATCTTGTTATCAGTAACTGGGGGTGGTGTGGTTACATACTTTGAAATGTTTTGAATCAAGACACAGAACACAAAAAATTGTTCACATAAAATCATTTCACACATGCCAACCAAAACAAGTGTTAAGACCAAATATTAGATTTATAGTTTGAATACAACTGCACCAAAGCTAATAACCCAACTCTCGGCACAATCCATAAAATGCTGGAACAATCTTGTAGACAGGTGAAGAGATGTATCTTCACCTTATTAACCGAGAAAGACAAATAATATATAGCTATATTTCTTTATGTAAATATTGTGCATCATTAATTTCTGTGACATCGGGGAGAAATAATAAAACTTAAGAAATAACATAGCTGAAATGACTTGCTGTCTTTTTTAGTTTCAATTGTTTGTAGGTCAGACAATATGGGTTTTCAATGGCCTTAGTGATACCATAGGCCTATCTAGAAAATGTAATGGCTTACACCGATATAGCACACAATAAAATTTTATGAGATTTAAATGGGGTTTAGACAAATATGTATGCAATACAAAAAAATGGAAATATCATTGCAAAAAGTCTATAACTTAGTAATTCCCTTTCAAAAGCGATGCGTGAAGCGCTTTGGGAATGCATCTTTGTATGACCACCAGCTGTGAATGTGTGTGACCGAGAAAGGTGCAAGGTGTGTGTCAATCAAATTAAATTCAAATGAGCTTTATTGGCATGAATGTGTAAAATAGCACAATATTGCCAAAGCAATAGACATACATATACGTAGATATAATAAGTAGAATAATAATAATAATATATATATATATATATATATATATATATATATATATATATATATATATATATATATATATATATATATATATATTTTTTTTTTTTTTTTTTTTATCTGGATAAAAAAACTCTGGCTGTATTATAAAATACTGGTTCCACTGGCTGTCCTCATTTCATGGCTTGAGTGCAGGTCTGTCTGACCTGTCCCGTCACACTGCGCCAACCCTTTTCTGTGGCCAGGCTGTGTTCACTCAGTCTGTATGTTGTAAACATTTTTCTTAGTTTTCTTTATTCCATTTTATTGTGCTCAGGTAATTTGCCAATGTGAATTCTCTTTTTAGGGTCAGATAT